>NW_020870528.1:323489-325989 GCF_003789085.1 Penaeus vannamei | reverse complement strand
TTGTCGTACGGACCCTCTCTCCCTCACCCCGCCGTGGGCTAAATGCCTCGGACTTGAAATTTCCGGGTTTTGCGGGCATGCGAGTCGAAATCGGATCGGGGATCCGGATTGAATGGGTTTTATTTAGCTTTTTTTGAGAGATTAAGGATGGCGAAACGACCCGTGGGGATCGGCGAGAGGGGATGGGCCAGTGCCAGCAGCCGGCGGGAGATGACGAAGGCAGGAGCGCTAGGGCGGAGCGACACGTCAGGCGGCCGTGGCATCCCGGCGCCGCGGCAGAATTCGGAACATCAGTCTCCTTCGTGCAGCTCTCGTGCCGACGGGGGGCGGGGCGAGTCTTGGAATGGGGGGCGGGGGGGGCAGGTGGTAATGGCTTTTTGCTGTGGGAATGCGGAGTGCTGTGAAGTTGGCGTTTAGCGTTAGCACCTGTACCTGAATACCATATATCCTGTAGTATGATGTGAATGTGTATAGCATTGTATGGTTTATATACTCTGTTTAATATACATGTACCAGTTGCAGTTAGGTTTACAGAAAACTAGTTATTATGCACTTATATGTACACGCACATGTATATGCTACTATGTGGGTACGCTAGTACTATAATATATTATAATATATAAGAGTTATAATATAATATATATCTGATCATATTATAAGGAAAATACTATATATGCACGTTGCGGATGTGTGTGTAAAACACACACATTTAAGTAACAACCACATGACTTCATATGAACTCATTAGAGGAGAGAACACCCTTTCAGCCTTGCAAAATAAACAGTATAATCACGGCAATTAATATCAATCCTTATTGACTATTGTTTCTGATGCAGCCTCGTGGCGGATGCAGAGTGCCAATGGAAGCTGTAACAGTCGATGAGGGGAATAGATTAATGGAACGCCGTAGCACTTTAATTATCACAACAGACGCTCGAATGATATATTATAAAAGATCTGAAACGCTATTCGGTCGCACACACACAACTTACCACATGACCATACACTTCTACCAACACACGTACGCACTTACGAACACACAGCGCACACACAACACACACAGAGAAGCAATCATATGAGACAAAATATACAGAGTGAGCAGTACAATATATAGTTTATACCTTATTATATATGTATATATATATAATATAGTATTTATTGCATAATTTAAATACATATTTTATATATTTATATTTATATAATATATCATATATATATTTACATGAGTATATATATATATATAGGTTATATATACATATTATATATATAGTATATATATATATTATATGGGTATATATATATACGTATATTAATATATATATATATATATATATATATATATATATAATAATAATATATAATAATATATATATATAATATATATATATATATCAAAATGAGAAACCGCTGCCACAATAGAAACGAATGAAATGAAAAACGAGTTCTTCAACAGACGTATTATGCAAACTAAATGGATCTATTTGGGCTATGAAGAATGAGATAAGAAACCCGACGAGTTCGAAACATGTTTTTATCTCGTCAATTTTGATTTTTTACTACATCTGATGGAATCATTTTACATTCTAATTGTATGTACACGTTACTACTGTGTTCTGTGTTGTGTTCACACGCACACACTTCATTACTGTGTGTGTGTGTGTGTGAGTGTGTGTGAATAACCAATCTATTTTCTGTAAGTAATAATGGAAATGTTCCTACAATAATCCTCTTCTGACAGGGATGAAGAATACATTATAATACTACTGTATAGTGATTTTTTGACTGATCCTTTGATCAGTCACACAACACTCTTCACCTCTCACTCTCACTCTTCTCTCTCTCTCTCTTCTCTCATCTCATCTATCTCATCCATTCTATCTCTCTCTCTCTCGTCCCTCTCTCTCCTCTTTCTCTCTCTCTCTCTCTCGTCTCTCTCATCTCTCGTTCTCGCTCTCTCTCTCTCTCTCTCTCTCTCTTCATTCTCTCCTCCTCTCTCCCTCTCTCTCTCTCTCATCTCTCCCTCTCCCTTCCCTCTCCCTTCTCCCTCCCTCTCTCTCTCTCTCTCTCTCTCTCTCTTTCCTACTATCTATTACATCTAATTCCAATCCACACAGAAGCACATAGACACACAGATGAACACCACAGATTACAGGGAACTGTTGATCCGGCTCCTCTTTTAATCCGGAATGGACAGTACAGGGCGTTATTTTCAAGGAATTCATATATACGTCATAATACGCGAAACAAACGAAAAAGACTGTAGGTTCTCTACTTCCTGGTCAGATAGGTATTGGATTTTTTCCGGGTTGGTTTATAAGGGATACCAGCTGCAGCTCGAAACAATATACAAATTAACTGATGTTTAGTAGCGCAAAACTATAATTTAATTAAATCTATCGGTCAGATCGCTAAACGTGTGTATCATCTAATATCGTCCTCTCCTGGTTTCTCTGAAAATTAGGTTATAAGAATGTAGTTGTGAGTTTATGTTGTTAGTTGA
>NW_020870528.1:313489-318489 GCF_003789085.1 Penaeus vannamei | reverse complement strand
CCCCCCCTCTTGCTGATATCAAATATCATAAGAGTAATCAAAATTAGTTTCCCAAATATATTTTCCATACATGACTTTTTCCCATTTTATTTTGTGATCAACCGACTTAAGTAGAAAAAAAAAGTTGAAGTTGACAGATGGAAAAAGTAGAAAAAAAACAGTTGTCAGGGGGGGGGAAGCAGGGGGCGGGGGGGGGGGGGGAGTGGGGAGGGAAGGGAAGGGAAGAGCAGGAGAGAGGCAGGGGGGAAGGAAGGAGGGGAAGGGGGGGCGGGGAAGAGAGGCATGGGGGGGGGGAGGAGGGGAGGGCGAAGTGGGGGGGAGGCGGCGGGGCGGGGGCAGGGGAGAGGGGGGGGGGCGGAGGGATGGGGTGGAGGGGGTGATGGGAGAAGGGGAGGGTAAGGGCGGGCGGTGAGGGGAGGTGGGGGGGGAGGAGGCGGGGGGGAGGGGGGGGTGGGAAAGAGGCGGGGAGGGGGGGAGGGAGGAAGCGGGAGGGAAGTGGGGAGGAATGGGCGGGAAGAGGAAGGGGGAGGGAGGAGGGAAGGAAAGAAGGGGAGAGGGGAGGGGAGGGGGGGGAATGAGGGGGGTCGGAAGGGAGGACGGGGGAGGGGGAGGGGGAAGGGGGAAGAAGAGGGAAGGGGGGAGAAGCAGGGGAAGAAGAAACCCGTAGAAAAAAGCTGAAAGTTGTCAGGGAAAAGAGTAAGCAAAAGTATGAAGTTCGTCAGGAAGAAGGAGCTAAGAAAAAGCTGAAGGTTCGTCATGAAGGGAAAAGTAGGAAAAAGTCCTGAAGTTGCTCAGGCAAGTAAAAAGTCAGAAAAAAAGCTGAAAGTTGTCAGTAAGACAAAAGTTAGAAAAGCTGAAGTTGTCAGGCAAGCAAAGTACTTAGAAAAGCTGAAGGTCTGTCAGGCGATGAAAGAAGAGTTAGAAAAAAAGCTAGAAGTTGTCAGGAAGACAAGAAAAGCTGGAATAAAAAGCTGAAGTTCGTTTAGGAAGAATAGTAGAAAAAGTTTGAAGTATGTCATTTAAGGCAAAAGTAGAAAAAGCTGTCTGGAACGTCAGGAAGAAAAAGTTAGAACAAAGCTTGAAGTCAGAATAAAAAGTAGAAAAAGCTGAAGTTGTCAGGAAAGGGAGAAAGATAAAGGAGAAAGGGAAAAAGACTCTGCAAGTTCGTTCAGCTAAGCGAGAAAAGTAGAAAAAAGCTAAGTTGTCAGCGATCAGGGAAGCAGAAAAAGTAGAAAAAAAGTATTGCAAGTTGTCAGCTGAAGAAAAAGTTATGAAAAAAGCTGACAGTTGTCAGGAAGAAAAGTTTAGAAAAAAAGTTGAAGATTGTCAGGAAGAAAGATTAAAAGCTGAAGTTGTCAGAAGCAAGTAGAAAAATTGAAAGTTGTAGGAAGAAGAGTAGAAAGTTTTGAAGGTTGTCAGGAGTAAGAGTTAGAAGAAAAAGTTGAAAGTTGGTCAGTAAGAAAAGCAGACTAGGAAATAGAGAAAAAAAACGTTTGAATTATCAGGCGGCGAAGAAGAGTAGAAAAAGCTGAAGTTGTCAGGAGAAAAGAGTAGAAAAAAGTTGAAGTTGTCAGGGAAGAAAAGGTGAGGAAAAGTTGAAGTTGTCAAGTAAGAAAAGCTTAGAAAAAAAAGAGCTTGAAGTGTCAGTAAAGAAAAGTAGATAGAAAAGCTGAAGTGTCAGTAAGGAAAATGTAGAATAAAGCTTGAAGTTGCACGAAAGAAGAGTAGAAAAAGCTGAAGTTGTCAGGAGAAAAGTATTTTGATTAGAAAAAGCGATGAAGTTGTCAGGAAGAAGGAGTAGAAAAAGCTGACAGTTGTCAGGAAGAAAAAAAAAAAAACTTCGTTTGTCAGGAAAGGAAAGTAAAAAAATTTACCTCCGTTTGTCAGGAAGAAATTCGTCATCCGGAAAAAAAGTTGAAGTTGTCAGGAAGAAAAGTAGAAAAAAGTTTGTCGGTCAGGCAAAAAAAGGCTATTGTTGGGACTTTGAGGTTTTCTGAAACAACCATACAGGATGAAGACGATTTTTAGTGACAGTTCTAACGAGCTGCACTGTTTGATTGGTGACGTTTTTTTTTTTTTTTACTTGACACATAGCTATGTAGATGGAGAGTTAGATCGATGAACAGATACACAGACAGACATATAGATGGGAGATCGACATATATAGATCGATCGATCGATCGATAGATAGATAGATAGGATAGATAGAGAGAGAGAGAGAGAGAGAGAGAGAGAGGAGAGAGAGAGAAGAGACAGACATACAGACAAAAAGGAACGAGGTTTCAGGATCGAGCCAGTAGGCAGACAGACAGACATTAGAGAGAGAGAGAGAGAGACGAGAGAGAGAGAGAGAGGAGAGAGGAGAGAGAGAGAGAGAGAGAGAGAGAGAGAGAGAGAGAGAGAGAGAGAAGAGAGACAGACAGACAGACATACAGACAAAAAGGAACGAGGTTTTCAGGATACGAGCCAGTAGGCAGACAGACAGAATTAGAGAGAGAGAGAGAGGAGAGAGAGAAGAGAGAAGAGAGAGAGAGAGATGAGAGAGAAGAGAGAGAGAGAGAGAGAGAGAGAGAGAGAAGGACTACGACAGAGAACAAGACTACAAACAATCCCACGCAGAAAAGAGAATCGCCACAAAACATACGAAACTTAACAACTTCAAAGACACATCGCAAAAAAAAAAAAAAGAGCGTCGCCAATCCTAAAATGAACACCATTCGAAGGGCCATAATTCGGGAGAAATTTAATCAAAAAGCAATTAGCGGCAACTATCAGGGCATGGAAGTAATTTGAATGTGAGACCCTTTTCTCCTGGCAGAACTCATTACGAAAACAATACACGAAGAAGCGTCTCACCGGAAGTGAAATCCAATTTTGTATTAAACCAATTAATTCTATCTTTCCCTTAAGAGGAAGGGGGTTGGGGGGAGGCGGAGGAGGGAAGGAGGGAGGGGGGAGGAGGAAGGGAGGGAGGAGGGGAGGGAGGGAGGGAGGAGGGGAGGAGGGAGGGAGGGAGGAAGGGGGAGGGAGGAGGGGAGGGAGGGGAGGGAGGGAAGGAGAGGGAGGGGGAAGGAGGGAGGCGGAGGGAGGGGGAGGGAGGAGGAGGGAGGAGGAGGGAGGAGGGAGGGAGGAGGGAGGGGAGGGAGGAGGGAGGGAGGAGAGGGACGGAAGGGAGGGATAGGAGGGAGGGAGGGAGGGAGGGAGGGAGGAGAGAGCGAGAGGGAGGGAGGGAGGGAGGGAGGGGGAGGCGGAGGGAGGAGGGAGGGAGAGGGAGGAGAGGACGGGAGGGAGGCGGGGGAGGGAGGGAGGGAGGGAGGGAGGGAGGAGGGAGTTAAGAGAAGAGAGAGAGAGAGAGAGAGAGAGAGAGAGAGGAGAGAGAGGAGAGAGAGAGGTGTTGCGTGTGTAAATATATGTATGCATACACACACACGCACGCACGCACACACACACATACACACACGAGCGCACGCATAAATGCACAAGTTATATATTCATTCATCTTTGCAACTTCACATACCTATCCTACAATCTTCACACACACACAAACACGCACACACACAGACACACACGAACACGCACACACACAGACACACAAACACATAGTATGAAGATACATTATAACACGCATCTACACACATACATGTATCATTTCCCTTCCTATGAGGACATAGACAAAGTGACCACAAAAATAATAAAAAAAAAAATAATAATAATAAAAAAAAAACACTTCAGTATTAAATATTCCAATTCATAAACTCTGCTCTAAAAAATAAATCATACGATATACGAATGTAAAGAAAGTTACGATAAATGTTATCGGGTATATTTTTCGTTTCATATTTTTTTTAAAAACAGACAAGGTTTTATCAGGTTTATTTTTTTGTTTCATATTTTTTATTAAAACAACAGACAAGGTTTTATCAATTTAATAAAGCAGAATATCTCGTTTTCTTTCTCTCTCGTATCTTTATTTAGATACATGATCCCTTTACAATCTCTTCTTATTGCGCGCGGATTTCAGTACCAAGTTTATCATTTTATTTTATTTTATTTTTGATAATATGTTTAGATTTGAATATATATCTCCTTTTTTATATTTTATTTTATTTTTGATAATATGTTTAGATTTGAATATATATCTCCTTTTCATTTTTTATGCTTTATATCAAATGTATCTTTGGTATGTCATTACTTATTTTTTATATTCATGTACAAAAAATATATATACTTATATACGTATAGATAGATAGATAGACGGATAGATAGATAGATAGATAGATAGATAGATAGATAGATAGATAGACTGATAGATAGGTAGATAGACAGATAGATAGATCGATAGATAATAGACTGATTGATAGATAGATAGATGATTAATTAGATAGATAGATAGATAAATAGACAGATTAGACTGATTGATAGATAGATAGATAGATAGATAAATAGATAGATAGATATTGATAGAATAGATAGATAATGACTGATAGATAGACAGATAGACTGATTGATAGATAGATGATAGATAGATAAATAGTAGACTGATGATAGACATAGATAGATAGATAAATAGACAGATAGACTGATTGATAGATAGATAGATAAATAGATAGATAGACAGATAGACAGATAGATGGATATAGATAGAATAGACAGATTGATATAGATAGATAGATAGACATAGACAGACAGAACATATATATATATATATATATAATATATATATAATATATATATATATATATATATATTATATATATAATTATATATATATAACAAAAATAGAAAAGACAAAACAGAACAGAGGGACATTAATGATAAAATCGAAGCAAAAGAATTTGAATTGAAAGAAAAGAAGAAGAATAAAGCGAAGAAAAAGAGGAAGAGGAAACAGCAACATTTAGCGTGGCTGCTCTGGCGTGACGCTTCTCGGCGACAGATATATCTCTGGAGTTTTAAAACGCTCTAGATAAAGGTGATACACACTTACCCTTCTTTTTTTT
>NW_020870528.1:305989-308489 GCF_003789085.1 Penaeus vannamei | reverse complement strand
TTCTATCACATCTTTCCATTTATTTATCATCAAGTATCTAGTTACTGAAGAGGAGTTTCTTCCTGGTAACGCAATCTTGTCCTTGAAGGCAAAGAATTATGGTAAAATAAACAACAGCCTCTCTATTCTCTTATTTGTACGTAATTATTCTTGATTCTTTCATCTTATCCCATTTATTTAATAACCGGGCATCCTGTTACTCAAAAGAAGTTTCTTCCTGGTAACCCAGAGGCAAACAAACAAACAAACAAATAACCCAATCTTGTCCTTGAAATCATAGAAAACGGGAAACCTTAAACTCTCGTAAAAGATACACAAAGCCTTTTAAAACCAACAGCAACAATGATATTTTCGAAATGATTTGCCTCTCAGCACTATGACAAAAACAAAGAATAAAACCAAGGACTCACATAAAGCCGAAAACAGACTCTTTGCCTCGAAAATAGGGGGAAATTCCGTTTTGTTTACACTCCCTCCCGTCCTCCCGCGTATTGTTGGAACCTTCGAGGCCGAAGTCCAGCTGCCATTTTGGTTTCGTGGGAAAAGGTTCCTCTTGCTCGCCGCTCTTAAATGTCCTCTTGTCGCGCCCGTGGACTCTCCTCTTAGCTATTCTATGAAGCAAATGATTCAATGGATGCCTCGTCAATCATTACGCAAGTGTCTCGTGATGAGGAACAGTTAAATTCCTTCCCTCCGCCGGATAGAGGTAAGAGAACAGGTGTATTTGAGATTCGTAAATATTTTTCTTCTAATTAAAGTACGAAAAATATTTTCTTCCTTACCTTCTCCCGCTCTTTGTGGCCTCTGTTGTTTTTCCCATCGTCTTCTTTATCCCCCTTTATTCTTTAGTCGATTCGTTAGCGCCGTTTCTTTCATTATTCAATTATCGAATTCGAAGTGGGTGGTTTTATAGGCCTACACGCCCTCTTTTCCCCCCGAGTGAAAGCATGGAGATGGAGTGAACGTGATAAAGATAGTTGGAAGGGGAATGGGAAGAAGATCGCGGATGGAATGAAGTGAGAGAATGAGGGAAATCTTATTACGGAGAATGAAAGATTGGGTGTTAAATGAGAAGACTATCTTGAGGTCAAAGGTCACGTGCGTGGATGCTATTTGTGGGGAGATTCCTTTATCAGTGTTTAGTGTGGATTTATTCATATATCATTTTGTAATTCATTTGATTTGATTATGTTGTCTGGTTATTTTTATTGATGGATTCACTCAGCAATTGTTGCATAAATGAGTGTATTTGTGATTTTTTCTGGGCTTTTTTTCTGTCTCACAAGTGTTATAGATATGTAGTTATTAATTATTTTGTGTGTTTGATAGTTTGTAAAGTTTGATTAAATTTGATTCATTCTCTAAATAAATTGTGGCAATCATGATAATCTGTGTCAGTCTTAGCCAGTTTAAACAGATTAAAAGGGTTTTGGTGGCTTTTGTCAGTATCAGTTTTAGTATTATTTGCACTCTTTTTTTGGGGAACTGATGTCCAGGTTTCTGAAACAGATGAGCTTGTGTATTTAGACTAAAATTTAGCATCTAATGTGGAATAAGGGTGATTTACGGAATAGGTTTGCCGTCACTGAATTTTGTTTATTGCAGTTAAAGTGACAATTTGTAATAATAATAAAGTTGTCGAGATCAGTTTTGGAGAAGTTTTGTGTAGAGTAAACAGATTTTGTGTTATTCATGCAGTACTACAAGATTAAGATTTTTAGGTTTAGTTTAATTCCATTCGTTGCAATAGATGTTGTTTTTTCTGTGACATTTTCTATTTATTTGCTTCTAAAGCACCCTGTGTGCAAGGAATGGCTGGGGTTACCATCCAGTGGCAGTGCGCGGGATCAAACGCAGGTCAGCAAGATTGCTAGACAAGAATGCTACTGTTGCACTACACAAAAGTCTTGAAGTTGTGTATAGAGTAAGCAGTAAACAGAAAGAGGTTTTTTATACATCAGGATAGTTGGTTGGAAGAATAGAGTTACAACTGTATACTCAAAATAGAATAAAACTTTCAATTCAGTGCAAAATATGGTCAGTGTTAGTGTGCTTGTTTTGAGTTATTACGAGCATATATTGGTCTCGGAACTAATTTTGTGTAGGTAAATATGTCGAGTTTTAGGTCATTTGCAATTATACTTTTATAAGTTCTTCATCCTCATTGATAGATGTGAACAATTGTATTGTCATGAAGTATTGTGTGATTTTAGATAAAATGATGAGGTTCTTAAGAAAGCATTTGACCTACATTTGGCCTTGTATCTATTGCCATCGTGGCAACAGCCAGCAGACCAGGATATATATTCTAGTAAGATAGGCCTACCTGGTGGTTCATCAGTAGATAAGGAACTAGCTAAACCTCTCTCCTACCAGAATATGTGGTCTTGATATGGTGGCTTTTCCTGGAGCTCTGAAGGCTTGGAAGAAACAGTTATTGTTGCTTCATTATCAAGTTGAAGATTGTAGTTTGCTTTACTGATAAAATGCTTCAAGTAGA
>NW_020870528.1:288489-293489 GCF_003789085.1 Penaeus vannamei | reverse complement strand
AAAAAAAAAAAAAAAAAAAAAACACACACACAACACTCACCAACAAACAACTCACAACAACAACAAAAAACAACACAAACCAAACAAACAAACACACACACACAAACAAACAAACACACACACAGATAGACAGAGCGATAGATAGTATTCTCTCCAATCGCCATCTCCCCCCCCCACACACACACACATAGACAGACAGATTGTTATCTCCCCCCCTCCCCCCCCCCCCGCTCCCTACAGCAACAGCACACACAACACACACACACACAAACAAACACACAACACACACACACACACACCAACAAACAAACAACACACACACACACACACACACACACCAACAAACAAACAAACAAACACACACACACACACAAACACACACACACACACACACACACAACACACACACCAAACAAAACAAAACAAACAAACCACAAACACACACCAAACCACACACACACACACAAAAAAAAAAAAAAAAAAAAAAAACACACACACACACTCACCAACAAACACACTCACACAACAACAACAAACAAACAAACACAAACAAACAAACAAAACAAAACACAACAAACAAACACCCAGATAGACAGAGCGATAGATCGTTATCTCTCAATCCCCCCCCCTACAGCAACAACACACAAACCGACACCAACAAACAAAAACACAACACACACAGATAGACAGACGATAGATCGTTATCTCTCAATCCCTTGCCCGCGACGAAGGGGGGGTATCCGAAGAGCATCGACCGTCTCAACGTGATCTAAACATGTCGTAAACACGATCAGCTTCGCCCGGCCTCGCCTTCGTGGCCTGGAAATCCGAGCCGGAGGAGGAGCCCGTTTGGAGGCGAGCGGGGGAGGAGGGAGGAAAGGGAGAGGGGAGAGGAGGGAGGGAGAGGGAGAGGAGAGGAGAGGGAGGGAGGGAGAGGGAGAGGGAGGAGGGAGAGGAGAGAGGGAGGGAGAGGGAGAGGGAGGGAGAGGAGTGGAGGGGAGGGAGGGAGGAGAGCGAGGCGAGAGGGGAGGGAGAGGGAGGTGAGAGAGAGGAGAGGAGGGAGGAGGGAGGGAGGGAGGGAGAGGGAGGGAGGGAGAGGGGCTGTCGCCTGTGGAGGCGTTAGCTTTTTGGGGTAGGTGGTTTTTTTTTGTTTTTGTTTTTTTTGTTTTTTTTTTTTTTGGTTTTTTGCTTTTTTGTTTTGGTTTTTGTTTTTTTGTTTGTTTGTTTGTTTTTCTTTTGCTTTTCTTTTTTTGTTTGTTTTGTTTTGTTTCCTTTATTTGTTTTTCTTTCTTTTGCTTTTTTTCTTTTTTCTTTATTTGTCTTTTATTTATTTTTTTGCCATTTTTTTATTTTTTGCTTTTTTTTTGCTTTTTTTCCTTTTTTTCATTTCCCTTTATTTGATTTTTTCTTTCTTACTTTCTTGGTTTCTTTTTCTTTATTTTTATTTTATTTTTATTTTTTGCTATTTTTTGCTTTTTTTTTTTTTTTTTTTTTTTTTTTTTGCTTTTTTTACCTTCTTATTTTCCCTTTTTTTAGGTTTTTGATTTATCTACTCTGTGGTCAATAATCATCATCATCGCAGACTTTCCTGTCTTCATTTATCTTCGTATCTTTTTCTTTTTCTCTTTTCTTTCTTCTTATTCTTTTCTTCTTTCTTTTTTTCTTCCCCTTTTCATTCTCTTTCTTCTTCTTCTTTTTCTTCTCCTTTTCATTCTCTTTCTTTTTCTTCTTTTCTTCTTCTTCCTCTGTTCCCCTTTTTCTACCTCCTTTCATATTTTCTCATTTCGCCCTTTCCTTCCGTCTTTGCCTTCTTCCTTCATTCTCTCTTTCCTTCCTGTTATTCACCACCAACAATAATCTGCTTCTCTTCTTTTCTCCTCCTATTTCTCATCATCATGATTCCTCCTCCGCCTCTCTTCTTCTTCTTTTCTTCTTCCTTCTTTCTCCTTCTTTCTTCTATTCTTCTCCTCCCCCTCCTCCTCTTCTTCCTCTCTCCATCCTCCTCCTCCTCTTCTCCTTTCTCCTCCTCTTCCCTCCTCCTCCTCCTCCTCTCCTTCCTCCTCCTCTCTACTTTCCTTCTCACCTCCGTTCCTCGCCTCCCATCCTCCTCCTCCATCCTCTTCTCCTCCCCCACCCTCCTTCCCCCCTCTCCTCCACCGCCCTCTCCCCCTCCTCCTCTCCCTCCTCCCCTCCTCTCCTCCTCCTCCTCCTATTTCCCTCCCCCCCTCCACCACCTCCTCCTCCCTCTCCTCTCATCCTTACCTCCTCCCCCTCCTCCCCTCCTTCCTCCCTCCTTCCTCCACCCCCACCCCCCTCCTCCTCCTTCCGACCCCACCCCCTCCTCCTGCCACCTCCCCTACCCCCACCTCCCCCTCCCCTACCCCCTCCAACCTCCCCCCTCTTCTCCTCCTTCCCCTCCCTCCTCCTCTCCCCTCCTTCCTCCCTCCTTCCCCCCTACCCCCTCCTCCTCTTCCACCCCCTCCTCCTCCTCCCCTTCCTCCTCCTCCTCCTCCTCCTTCCTCCTCTACCCCCTCCTCCTCCTACCCCCACCCCTCCCTCCTCCTTCTCCTTATCCCTCCTCCTCCTCCTCCTCATCCATTCCTCCTCGCTGGCATCTCGTCACCAAGGATTATCAAGACGTCTGGATCCGGGTCAGGAAGAAGAGACCTAGATCCGGGTCAGGAAGAAGAGACCTAGATCCGGGTCAGGAAGAAGAGACCTAAAGAATTTCTCTGAGACGCAAAATGGGAGCCAAATTAGGGCCGGTGCGACGCTATTGGGTTGGGCCCGGTTTGGGGCTGATTTGTTGTCGACGGTGAGTGGTTGTTTGGTTTTGGGGGGTTTTGTTGGTTTGTGTTTTTGTTTGGTTGTTTTGTTTTGGGGGTTTTGTTTGGTTTGTTTGGTTTGTTTTGTTTGGTTTTTGTATTTTCTTGTGTGGTTGTTTTGGTTTTGTTTGGTTTGTGTTTGTGTTTTGGGTGGTTCTATTTTTCTTTTTGGTTTTTGTTTTTGTTTGGTTTGTGTTTTTGTTGGTTCGTATTTTTTCTTTTTTTGGTTGTTTTGTTTTTTGGTTTTGTTTGTTTGTGTTTTGTTGGTTCGTATTTTTCTTCTTTATTCTCTTTTTAGTGTTGTTGCTACTTTCTGTTAGATGTTAAGGATAATCATTAATGTTTGCTTTGTACTCCTGTTTTTGTTTTTCTTTATTGTTCATTCATTTTTTGTCTTTAGTACGAAGGGAAATGAAAACACTTATTTTTTTTCTTTGAACACTTTTCTATTTATTTTTCATTCATTGCGTAAACAGCCAAACAATTCATACTCATGTCTAAAAAAAATAGGAATTCAGAAGGAGGAGGAAGACGAGGAAGAGAGAGGAGGAGAGGAAGACGAGAAGAGAGGAAAAGAGGAGGGAGAACGACCCTAAAAATAACTTTCAAAAATTTGGCGCGCGTTTCTCCCCCATAGACTCCGCGTACGGGCCAATCAGAAGCCGCGGCGGTGCGTGGCGCGTTCTGATTGGCTGTTGTGTTCCCGCCAGCCCGAGCGCGCCTATGATGGATGACGTCAGCACGGAACGCGGCTAATTCTCGTAATTGCGGCTCGAACGACATCGTTGATTGGCTCAGTTTCTCCAATTGGCGACCGCGACTTCCGCTTCTGATTGGTGGAATATCGATCCAAGGGGGAGGCTCCCGTTTCCGCCCTTGCGCCAGAGGGGAATAAGGGCCGTTTTGCCTCGATTTCCAGGGTTAGGCGTTCGTCTTTTGTCCCTGGGCTACGGTTTCTCCGAATGTTATGAACGTATATCATACAATTGAAGCCGAAGTCAAGGCGCATTGAGTCGGAATAACGTCTGTTTTTATTTTATCGTTATTATTAATATCATTTTCTTTTTCTTTTTTTTTACAGCTGATTCCTGGTCGTTGAAGGAAAACACGGATTCTCGACGTAAATTAGAGTCTCCGAAATTAAAAACAGCAGGTATGGGTTTAAAGAGAAATATATGATAAATAGGTTTAATAGCCTCGTAAAAAACAATAGAATTCCTGCGGTTCAAATAAAAGCAAATTTAGCTGTCGAGACTGCAATATGATTTATAGCTTATCAACACCTATATTACCTAATTTAACGAGATCCATAAACTATATTTGCTTGTCTTTGAATCTTCAATTAAGCATTAAAACCTTTTTGATTTAACATTCAACATTTTCCCATAAACATGCATCATTTATAATTAGATATGTTATATATGTGTTGGAGCATTTAATACCTAGTTTAAAAAATTGTTCAAAATGATATCTGAACTTTTCATCATTTTACATCAATTATTGGGCGGTTATACTTCAACATTTATTTAGATTTACATGATAGATTAATGGCGAATATTTTTTTTTTTTTTTTTTTTTTTTTTTTTTTTTTTTTTTTTTTTTTTTTTTAGTCTTTTGATTAGATCTTTTTTCTTCTTAGAAAAAAAACAAAGACTTTTATCAAATAGATTGTTTATTAAGTACGATTCTGAATGTTTGTATCTTGATAGTTGTTTTTTTTTCGTTTTCTTTCACTCTCATTCTCGCTCTCTCTCTCTCTCTCTCTCTTTCTCATTCTCTGTCTCTTTTTCTCTTGTAATTCTCTTTCTCTCTTTCTCTTTCTTTCTCTCTCTCTCTCTCTCTCTCTCTCTCTCTCTCTCTCTCTCTCTCTCTCTCTCTCTCTCTCTCTCTCTCTCTCTCTCTCTCTCTCCTCTCTCTCTCTCTCTCTCTCTTTCTCTCTCTCTTCTCTCTCTCTCTCTCTCTCTCTCTCTCTCTCTCTCTCTCTCTCTCTCTCTCTCTTCTCTCTCTCTCTCTCTCCTCTCTCTCTCTCTCTCTCTCTCTCTCTCTCTCCTCCCTCCCTCTCTCCCTCCCTCTTCCCTCCCCCCCTCCTCCCTCTCTCTCCATCCCTTCCCTCCCTCCTTCTCTCCCCCCTCCTCCTCATCCTCATCTTCCCTTCCCCCCCTTTCTTCTTCGTAA
>NW_020870528.1:275989-280989 GCF_003789085.1 Penaeus vannamei | reverse complement strand
CTATATGTGTTTCGTCTTCTTCTTTAGTTCCTTTCTTTGCCGCCAGGAGCGCTCCCCGCCACGACGCCATCTTATGACTTACCCGGTAATTATCAGCCTTATGCCCAGAGGGGTAAGGGGGGGGGGGGGAGGGGGGGAGGGTGATTAGAGGGAGGGAGGGAGGGAGGGAGGGAGAGGGGCGTTGTGTGGCGAGGCTCTCACGCCTCTCTCTCTAGCACTCTCTCTCTATTTCTTATCTATCTCTGTCTCTCCTATTATCTACATCTTTCTCTCTTCTTATCTATCTTATCTTATCTATCTATCTATCATCTATCTATCTCTATCTCCCTTTCTCTCTCTATCTATTCTCTCTCTCCTCTCTCTATCTATCTATCTCTTTCTCTTCTCTATCGTATCTCTCTCTTTCTCTCTCTAATCTATCTAATCTCTTTCCTCTTCTATCATCTAATCCTCTTTCTCGATTTATCTATCTATCTATCTCCTTCCTTTCCTATCTATCTATTCTCTTTCTCTCTCTATCTATCTCATCTATCTCTTATCGTCTCTCGATTTATATCTATCGTATTCTCTTTCTCTCTCTAATTCTATCTATCTTTTTTCTCTCTCTATCTATCTCTCCTTTCTCTCTCTCTATCTATCTATCTCCTATTCTATCTAATCTCTCTATCTATCTATATCTATCCTCTAATCTAATCTTATCTATCCTCATTCTCTCTTTCTCTCCCGCCTTTCCCCTATTCCTCTTCTCTCCTAACTCTCCTTTCCTCTTCCTTTCCCATCTCTTATTCTTATTTCTGCTGCTTCTTCTCTTCCATTTTTTTCTTCTTCCTTCAATTTTTCTTCTTTCTCCTTCTTATTCTCTAACTCTCCTCCTCTTCCTTCTTTCTTCTTCTTCTTTTTTCTTTACTCATTCTTCCTCTTCTCCTTCTTTTTTTCATATCTTTTTTTCTTTTTTCTCCTCCTTCTCCTTCTCCTCTTCTCCTTCTTCTTCTCCTTCTTTCTTCTTCTTCTTTTTTTCCTTCTTCACTTTTCCCTTTCTTCTTTCTTTCTCCATTGATTTTATTTCCTTTAACAATTCATTTCCATATAATTTTTTTTCACATTTTATTTTACCACGAGAGCTAGTAAAGAAATAAAGTATATAGAAATAATAATAAAAGTAAATTAAACCGGAACTGTAATCCATTTGTAAAAATTTCATAGAAATATTAATTTGTGTTTAAATTGAGGGGTATTTTATTAATCATCATTATCAAATTAATTTTATGAGATAAATGTACAATATCCTCTTTTAAAAATTCTCAATACATCACTACGTAAATGTAATGATCAGAGACTGTTTTCACAAGTTAATCAAAGAATCCTCATTATAGGTTTTTTTTATTTATAATCGTTCAAATATCCAATACGGTACCCGGACATGAAAGATGTTAAAATTCCCCCACCCCCCCCCTCCATCTCACAACACCCCATCACCCCACCCACCCTTTCGCTCTAACCCCCCTCTCCCCCTTTCCNGGGAGGGAGGCGAGAAGAGGATAAGAAGAGATGAGGAGAGAGAGAGAGGAGCGAGAGACGAGAGAGGAGAGAGAGAGAGAGAGAGAGAGAGAGAGAGAGAGAGAGAGAAGAGACAAAGACAACATAAAATCGAAAGAAAAAACACACGCAAAAGTACATAAACAAAGTATTAGGTTAAGCGTAAATTTCAGTCAATATCCCATTTAACAAATACCAATGATGTAAAAATGATAATGTGATTATATATAGAAGTAAAAGATTCATTCTGATGTTTTATATACATTATCATATACGAACGATCCCTGTGATCTGAGCGCCTCTGGTGGCAGAATGCAGAACGACAGGAGGAGGAACAAGAACAACGAAACCAGCACAGAGTTACGAATTATATTTTATCTTTACATGCTCTGCCTGCTTAATCATCACCATGGCATCCACGGACATTCCAACAGTTTATGAGCTAGATCCTGCCTATGCTTTAACCGTGATGAAGAAAGGTATGAATTGTGGGAAGAAAATTTTGTGGTTATTTAATGATAAGAACTCCACCTCATCACCACTGACCAGCTCGATGAGGATTTCCTCCAAGTACACTGTGACTTAGCAGGCACTAAAGTAGGTAAAGGTGGATACAGATATGCAATTACATTTGTGGATGATTATATGGATATGGTATATTTGTCGAGAGAGAAAACGGATACATTAGATGCTAAAGAGAAATTTCTAGCTAATAGTAGTTCTTTTGGTGTAGTGAAACATTTACGTACAGACAATGGTACAGAATTCAAGTCAAGCAACTTCCAATCATTGATGACAAAGAACAAGACAAAGTAACAATTTTTTCGCTCATTATTCGCCCCATCAGAATGGAACAGCTGAAAGGTCATGGCTAAGGTCATGGCTAAGTGTCTCGCGATAGAGGCTGATTTGCCAAAGCAATTGTGGCCTTGTGCACTCAAGACTCCTGCTTCCATGAGGAATAGGTGCTTCAAAACTAGGACACTGACTAGAAGACTCAACTTTAGAAATCTCCATATGTTTGGTGAAACATGTTACGCGTATCAGCAACATAGAAAGACGTTGGATGCAAGAAGTGACAAAGGAATATTTGTGTGATATGATGGAGAAAGCTCTGCTTGCCTAGTGCATATACTTGAAAGAGAAGTAATAAAGGAATAGTGTGTGAAATTCTTCAATACAAACATGCAAGAATGTTCCAGGAAGGAGATGACAACTTCTGACAAGAACCTGAGTCTGAAGAAGATATATCCGACACAAGAAAGGGAGGAGAACAAGACGTAAAAGACGATACACACCATGATGAGGACACAGTTGAAGAACCTGACGTAAGATACCAAAGTAGAACCCTTAAACCACCAAAACAACTTAAAGATTATGTTGTAGGTGATGATGTAGAAGCCATGGACACAGCAAGATCAATACGAAGCCATTTTTTAAGAGGAAAATAGATGTTTTATAAATTTAGAGCCACTTCAGGTTATGGGAGGATAAGAGTAAATTTTAATCCTTATCCCATATTATAAATGCCAATATGTAAAGATGGTAATGTGATTATATACATTAATTTATTTATATACTTACAGAAGTGAAAGATATATTCTATAGATATATTTTAGTTAGTTTTATACACATTATCATATATGAATGATCCCTGTGATCTGAGCGCCTCTGGCGGGAGAATGTAGAACGACAGGAGGAGGAACAACAACAATAAAGCCAGCATAGAGTTACAAATTGTGTTTTATCCTCGCTCTGCCTGCTTTCCCATCACCATGACATCCACGGACATCCCAACACAAAGAACGAGAAGTAGAAGAAAGAACAAGAAATAGGAGAAACAACAGACGAGACAAGACACGGAGAGCGAGGGAGAAGGGAGAGAACGAGCAGCGGAAAGGGGGGGGGGAGAGAGAGAGACTGCATTCATCACCTTGGGACCACCCGATGTACTCCTTTATGAAGCGACCGACTGAGGACTTGCTTAAACTGTGTCCCCGCAGGTGGCTTCACGTCCTTCCTGGGAATACTGAGCCCTTATGAACACCGTGATGGATGGGGGAGATTAAGGAACAAGAGACCTACGAACCTACCTTTGGCTAATGAACGGCCCCGCGTTCATTATCTCGCCGGGGACGCTTTCATTACCTGACGCCGGAGATGGGTGGATGCGGGCGGCCGATGTCTGATTCTACTTTTATATATAACATGTATATATATTAATATATATAACATATCTATTTTATATTATATATATACATGTGTATACATATATATATAACATACATCTGTGTAAATACAATATATACATATGTGTATACATATGTATAAATATATATTATATATATATATATATATATAATATATTTTGTGTATATGTACATACACACACATATATACATACTATAATGTGTATACATGTATATACATATGTGTATATATATATATATATATATATATACATATACAATGTGTGTATATGTATATGTACATATATAAAAAATATATATAATTTTTTATATTAAAGATATATATCTATATATATATGTATATTGGTATATACATATGTATATATATACATATTTATATATACATATGTATATATATACATATATATATATGTATATTAAATATCTGTAATATATACATATATGTGTGTGTGTGTATAACGCACGAAATTTCATGTACAAATGATTAGAATGCATTCTTCCTGAATTTACACTATTTCGAAATATCAGGTAATTTTCCAAAACCATAATTTGTAAAGAGTCCTTTTTAAAATTTCCATCCTTCGACATGATCGTGAAACTTAAATGGCATTACAAATCCGCCACCAGATTTTTTTTTTTTTTTTTTTCTTTTTTTTTTTTTTTTTGGGCGGGTCCAAAGAAAAAACTCACTTTTGACTAGAACAATTTTTAATATGGGTAGCATGACTTTAACGGTCTTACGACTGATGGAGTGGATTGAATGCATTCTTCTGTTTAAGTATGTGCAAATGTAACATCATAAGAAACATTTTTAACCATTTGCATTCTGTATTCTATAACGATAAAAAACAAGAGTGGCATATCAGATTTAGTGAAACATAAGTATGACTTCTAGGAATTTATTACTACATTGTAAACACATTTATTTTCTTTATATTTTCTTTAGTTTATATTTCTAAATGATATAATATTTCTTTTTAGAGTACCAAACTGAAGGACTTTTTCATCTCTATGGATTTATTTCATACAGTTTAATACACTTGTTTAATATTCACATATATATATATTTTTAAATGTGGGACAACATTGACAACAATCCTTTTACTCCAAGAAATTGGCATAAAACCAAGTATTCTATATATACTCATTTTACCTACTATAGAACATTTAAACATTAACCATGCAATCACTGATTAAACATTACTTGAGAAGTAAAATAATATCGACCTCGACCATATAAGTTATAAGTAATAT
>NW_020870528.1:253489-255989 GCF_003789085.1 Penaeus vannamei | reverse complement strand
TAAACTACATAGTTACACCGAAACAGGATAATCTATTTCACACTGAAAGCTCTGACATCACGCCAAATCCAACTCATTAAATCTAACTATTCGAACAAGTGCTTCAGCTGTGGACCCTGCGCTCATTACTGCCTTAGGCAACCACTGCACGCTTTGGCCTCCTTTGAGACAATACATTTAATATTTTCCTCGACTCGTAAGAGCTGGAAGAGCATGCTTACACCTCTCGCTTCCGTGGCAGGGGCAGGTGGGCTCACTCTCCCCTTCCCCTTCACCTGAACCGGCCGTGGCAAGGGTTCGTGTCCTCTAGCTTCCCTGTGGGTATAGATTAATGCATTGAGGAGTACTGTAGATATATAGATTTGATGAAGATTTACACATAAGCAGATAGATGGACAAAGACAGACAGACCGACAGAGAGAGAGAGAGAGAGAGAGAGAGAGAGAGACAGAGACAGAGACAGACAGACAAATCGACAGAGAGAGAGAGAGAGAGAGAGAACAGAGAGAGAGAGAGAGAGAGAAAGAGAAAAAGAGAGAGAGAGGACAGATAGACAGGCAGACAGACAGAGAGATGACAGATAAACAGACAACAGACACAGACAGAGACAGAGACAGACAGACAGAGACACAGACAGACAGACAGAGAAAGAGAGAGAACAGAGAGAGGGGCGAAAGGCCGAGGGATGCCCACCAAAAGGGGAAGATAATTTCCTCTACACGCTATTGGATTTCATGGAGGAAAAGAGCGTATTCCGTCGTGTAATCTTTTTGCAAAATTCTTCATAAGCAACGATATGATCAAGATGATTATAGAAGCTATAATAAAAAGACTGAAGACACCAATGATGATATCATGATGATAGAATTGATAATGATAATAATGATAGTAATCATGATGATGGTAATAAAGAAATAATGTAAAAAAAAGATAATACTAAAGATAATAACAATAATAATAATAGCAATATTGCTACTAATAATGATAATGACAATGAAAATCATAATGGTGATGATAACAACAGCAACAACAACAATAATAATAATAATAATAATGATAATTATAATAATAACAATGATGATAATAATAATAATAATAATAATAACAATAATGATAATAATAATAATAATGATGATGATAACAATAATGATAATAAAAATAATAATAATAATAATAATAATGATAATAATAGCAATAATAATTATGATAATAATAGTAATAGTACTAATAAAAATATCAGTAACAATAATGATGACAATTATAATAACATCAAAAATAACAACAACAACAACAATAACAATAATGGTAATTAAACCAATATTACAATAATACAATTTTGCATACATACAAATAAAATGAAAATAAAATAAAATGAATAAAAGATAGGATGCATAAGTGAAAAGAAGTCATAATAAAGATTACAAAATTTTGTATTTACAGCTAATACCGAACCGCAGAATTGTACGTAGCCTTAATCCACTCTACACATTTAATTTAACATAACTTCTATTTCAATTGGCATGTGGTTATAGTGTAGCTAATCATCCCTAATTACTCAATGATTCTCTTATTATATTTGCTTGTCAAGTCTTAGGGTCTATTTCCTTACATATCCGGAATTTGGCCTTTTTTTTTGCAATTATCAAATAGCTTGTGATACTTGATTCCGAAATGACTGAAAACATGATTAACATTTGCTAGATATTGATGTATTTCTGAAGGAAAAAAGTGGCATGACAATTATATTAATCATAAATGAATAATGATGCTGATTGATAATAACTACAAAAATAATAATCATCATCATCAATACCATCATAATTCTAATCATAATAATGATAATAAAGATTATATGTATAATCATGATAATAATAAAGATGAGGATAATTATAACAATAAGGATAATGATAATGATGATGCTGATAATGATAACATGAGTGACACCAATAATTAAAATGATAGCGATAGTAATAACAATAAAAAATATAGTTTTAAGAACAAGATCAAGAGTAAAACGAATATGAATAAGAATGATGGTAGTGATAACTATGCTTAACATTAGCAGCATATGATGTCATTATCCTATTGTATAAAAACCTACATAAATAACTGATAAAAAGTTGCATAATCATTTGTAATGCATTTGAATGACACTTACACAAACAGAACTGGCATAAGATACACATTAGTTCTATTTGCCTTTCGAATATAAACAAATATTCACTATTAAAAAGAAATGTAGATTTACTCATTATTTTTATATATATTTCAAAGTCTCGGAACAGAAGTTAGAATCAAATTTCCTAGAAATGTTTAAGAAAGTCATTATAAGGCTTTCATGTTTTATATAAATTGAAAATTCTTATACAGTAACAATGTGAATTTATGTACTTCGGTTTGGGTGTTTAATATTCATTTACGATTATTAACCTCATTAATCTCTATATATAATGTTTTATACAAAGTCGTGTGTAAGTAATCGAAATGTTTTTAACCAGGA
>NW_020870528.1:203525-208525 GCF_003789085.1 Penaeus vannamei | reverse complement strand
AAAGGATAATTCACCTTTTTACTTAGAGAATATATTCATGGATCTCACCTCCAACCAATTGTTTTGAAAGGAATCGTCACTCTCCCTCATCTGATTTGCCAGCCGACTCACAGCAAATCCAGAACAACAGAGGACTTAGAGGCAATACAGAGAAGGATGTCAGAGTGGAAAAGGGGGTGATGTAACAGAGCTACTGAAAAAATAACACGTTCTGCAAAAGAAAATGCGCAAAATAACACGTTCTGCAAAAGAAAATGCGCAAAATAACACGTTCTGCAAAAGAAAATGCGCAAAATAACACGTTCTGCAAAAGAAAATAGTTCTGCAAAAGAAAATGCGCAAACACGTTCTGCGCAAAAGAAAATGCGCAAAATAAAATGTAACACGTTCTGCAAAAGAAAATGCGCAAAATAACACGTTCTCCAAAAGAAAATGCGCAAAATAACACGTTCTGCAAAAGAAAATGCGCAAATTATCCGCCAAGCAACCTCAGAAAGATGGAGCTGGGAGATTCCCCGGCACGATCGGACAGGAAAAGTAGCGATGGGAATCCGCGCTTTCCTGCCGGAGGATTCCCACGGGACACTCCCCCCCCCCCACCCCCCGCCCCCCCAGACGAGGACACGTGTCGGGCATTGAGTGACAAGTACCCGCTCAGCTCAAGGTACCACCGCCGAAGCATTATTCTAAGGGAGTCATGACCAAGGTACTTATATAGACCTGGGTCATGACCCTCCCCTTCTTGCTAAATATTCGACAGAATAACAGCAGACAGAATTTGAAAGCATGTCCTCTATGCCCACGGTGCTGCCGGACCACCAGGCATGGGTACCAAAGCGTGGCAAAACATCTTAAGCCACGCTAGGTTTGGCAGTGTTGCAAGCGAACTATGCAGTACTGTAGAAAAATGGCCAGAAAAATGGCAACTAAAAAGTGCAGTGACCTCGACGCCCTCGCAGCCTGTCGCCTTCCCGCACCTGGTTAAGAAACCAGGCTGGCGCCCCTTCGGCATCGGCGAGGTTCTGAGAAGGATCATCGGAAAGGCGGCGATGGAAATGATGGAAGTAACTAAGGATGACACCAGAGCCGCAGTGGGAAGCCTACAGGTGTGTGCAGGGCCAAGGGCGGGATGCGAGGCGGCAGTGCACGCGATGAGGGAGGTGTTCGGAGAGCCAGGTTGCGATGCAGTATCAAATGCACTTAATAGCATCAATAGAAAAGCTGCGCACCACAACTTAAGGATTAAATGCCCCAGCTTTGCCATGTACATTGACAACCTGTACACGCAGCCTGCAAAACAATTTATAAGTGGCAGGCAAATTGGCAGATGCGAAATAATAGAATCCGCAGAAGGCACCACCCAAGGCGATCCGGTCGCAATGGCAGTGTATGCCATGGGTCGCCTTGAACTCCAGAATCACACCAGCCTTAAGAAAACGCAAGATAAGCAACTTGCGTATGCAGATGATCTTCCAGGAGCCGAAACTAGAAACCTTAAAGAAATGGTGGGACAAGATAGAATTTTATGGACCAATGCAAGGTTACTATCCTAATGCCCGAAAATCGCTGTTGATTGTGAAACCCGAAGAACTTGAAACTCCGAAACAGAAATTCAAAGACACGGAAGTAAAGAGAAAAGATAAAGACGGGCGGAGAAAAACAGTTCGCGATAGAGAACATTCTGTAAAAGCCAGGGACGATGAGTGGGAGAGTGAGATACGCAGGCTGGCTGAAATGGGCACAGATGGAAGTTCCTTATGAGGACTGTGCCAGGCTTTGGACATCTGGAGTCCTTGATCAAAAAACCAAGAGGGAACTCCTACCGGCCCTGGCAGGAGGGCGAAACCCAACAGACACTGGAGGTCCTTATTGAAATTTCCGCCCAGAAAGGGAGGCTTTTGGGGATACCAAATCCCTATAAGCTAGCAGTTGAAGAATATAAAAACTCCCTTAAACATACTGCTGGGTTAACCTAGTGCATAATAGATCAGAACGAACATGAGGAAGTAAATCTAGAAGAATAACAGAAATTAAGAACGGAGAACAAGACCAAGAAGCACAATTACAGAGCTTTTCATCACAATTGACAGAGGATGCCAAAAGAAGACTCCAAGTGGCACAGGAAGTGGGAGCATCGAATTGGCTCACTCCCCTCCCTATAAGAACCAAGGGATTCGGCTTAAACAGGAGTTCACCGACGCCCTTGCTCTCAGGTATGGCTGGCCCTCGGATGGTCTTCCTCAACAACGTTCCTGCGGCTTTCCCTGTGACTCCAACCTTGCCATGAATAGTAAGACAGGTGGCTTTGTTGTCATACGGCATGGTGAAGACAGAGACCTCACCGCTCAGTTGCTGAGAGAAGTCTGTAATGACGTGAGAGTAGAGTTTCTCCCGACTGAAGGAAGAGGCTTCGAACCGAGATGTCAGCGCTAAAGGTTTCTGGGCTCGCGGACAGAGGACCCTCTTCGACGTCAGGATATCCAACCCCATGGCCTCCAGCAATAAGGGTCGGGAGCTGAGAGCTGCCCACGTCAGACATGAGAACGAAAAGGAAAGGGAGAACGGGGAGAGGATCCAGCAGGTGGACCAGGAATCCTTCACCCCCCCCCCCTCATATTCACAACCACAGGGGGAGGGGGGAGGGATGGCGCCCGACGACAACAAACATTTTTACGCGATCCTGGCTCAGCAGCTTGCGGTAAAAAAAACACCAGCCGACGAGCAGTGTCATCGCGTGGTCGAGATGCCGCCTCTCATTTTCCCTGCTGAGGTCAGAACTCCTGTGTCTTCGAGGGACGAGGTCGTAAGCCACCACCTACCTGGCGTTAGGGACACGGACTTCCAGGAGACTGTGGAAATGTAGAATAACTGGAAATACCCAGTGTACGTGCTGCATTGATTGAATAAATAAATGAATAAATAACTAAGTAAATAGAAAAATAAAGGATGTCGGCCACAGTCATTGGCGAGGTCGTGGCCAAGAAAATGTATTCTGAAATGGATATAATATATATTTCACAACACATTTAAAAATAGAGAGAGAAGAGAGGGAAAAGGAGAGAAAGAGAGATTTAAGAAAAAAGAGAGAGCGAGATTAAGGGATAGTGAGGGGGCTGAGAGAGAGAGGAGGGGGAACGCAGAGAGAGAAAGAAGAAAGAGGGGATGGGAGGGAGAGAGAGAAAAGAGAGTGGGGAGAAGAGGGAGATAGAAAGAGAGGGGGCAAGGAGAGATAAGAGAGGGAGAGGAGGGAGAGAGAAGAGGGGGGGATAGACAGAGGGAGAAAGAAGAAAAGGGGAAGGAGAAAGAGAGAAGAGAGAAAATGAGGGAGAAAGAAATAGTAAGAAAACGAGGAGAGTGAAAGGAAGAACAAGAGAAAGAATGACATTAAAGAAAGAGAGAGGAGACGGAAAGAGAAATAATGAATAAATAAATAATAAGAATAAGAAATTAGAAATAAAACAAAGAATTTAGAGAAATAAAGGGAGAAGAGAGAGAGAGAGAGAGAGAGAGAGAGAGAGAGAGAAGAGGAGAAGAGAGAGAGGAGAGAGAGAGAGAGAGAGAGAGAGAGATGAGGAGAGAGAGAGAGTAGAGAGAGAGAGAGAAGAAAGAGGAGAGAGAGAGAGAGAGAGAGAGAGAGAGAAGAGGAGAGAGAGAGAGAAGAGAGAGAGAGCGAGCGCTGGAGTAGAGGTAGGGGTAGGCAAGGAGGCCCCCAACCACCACCAAAGCTTCCAGATCCCGCCGGCGTGCTGTGATTGGCGCCGCCCATGAAGAGCCTCGGCGGATGCTGGCCGGAGGGGATCGTCGCGCACGACCAATTCACAGACCGAGGCTCATCACACCCACAACACACTGTGCCACACACGCAATCGAACGAACTCACGCACACACATGCACACACACATTCACGCCCACAAACTCCACCACTCCAACAGCTATACCATTACCATTACCATGGTCATTATTACTATTTCTAGCGCGATCATTCGGTACTACTATTAGTATGAATTGTATGATTGCCATCTATGGACCACGACAGTGTCACCGTTGTTGCTCCATTGTTTCCGACGGCAACGCCATTATACCAAAGCTATGGGAGTGCAGGTTATTTCTCTTAGCTGTGGGAGTTTATATTCTTGGGTCGTCCCACCCTGTGCCATGATACATCCACACCCCATTCCTTGAACCATCAGCCTCTCTCTCTCTTACTCTTATATTCTCTCTCGCTCTCTCTCTCTCTCTCTCTCTCTCTCTCTCTCTCTTCTCTCTCGCTCTCTCTCTCTCTCTCTCTCTCTCTCTCTCTCTCTCTCTCTCTCTCTCTCCTCTTCTTGTCTCTCTCTCTCTCTCTCTCTCCATCTCATCTCTCTCTCTAAAATCTCTCTCTCTCTCTCTCTTTCTCTCTTTCTCTCATCTCTCTCTCTCATCTCTCTTCTTTCTCTCTCTCATCATCTCTCGTCTTCTTCTCTATCTCTCTCTCTTCTCTCTGATATATCTTCCCGTTCATCTTTCTCTCTCTTTCGATCTCTCTTGCCTTGTCTGTCTCCTCTCTCGTCCCTTCTCATCGAGTAATCTTCGGTCTCTTCTCTCCCTCTCATCTCTCTCGTTACTCATTTTATCCTCTCGATTTTTCTCTCATCTCTTTTCTCGGCCTCCATTTATTTGCAAGCCCACTTCTTTTTATGCTAGTGTGTACCAACCGCCTCGTCCACTCGTCGATTATAACTCTCTCCTCCCTCCACCCACATTCCTGCTCTACACACAGCATTCCACATAGACATATTCCTTCCTTGTTCTCCCATCAACACTCTCTCTGTTCCATGTCTCTATCTCAATCGTCTCTCAGCCAACTTATCTGTTATTTGTTAATCTATCTCTATGTCTCGTCTTTCTCCTCTCTTCTAATCTCGTTTCTCTCTAGTTCTCTCTCGATTCTCATCTCCTTCGATCTCCTCATTCTCTCATCTCTATATCCTCTTGTATCTCTTCTTTCTTCCGTCCTCTCT
>NW_020870528.1:190848-203093 GCF_003789085.1 Penaeus vannamei | reverse complement strand
GAAAAAAAAAAGAAAAGAAAGAGAGATTAGAAAGAGGAGAGAGAGAGGACAGACAGACAGACAGGACAGACAGAAAGAAAGAAAGACAGAGACAGACACAGACAAACAGAGAAAGAAAAAGAGAGACAGACAGACAGACAGACAGAGATCCCACAATAACACCGCTAACAACAACATTATTGCAACTCCCGATGAAAATTAGTCTCCATTCTTATCTCCTTGTATTTGCAAATGCTATTCTCTGCACGACCTGGATTTAATGTTCGACTAAGAAGCTCTTCCATTCTCTTACTAGTAATATTTCAGGGTTAAAATATCCATCTAGTCCCCCCTACCCCCCCTTCCCCCTCCTTTTCCCATTCACATTAAAAAGAAGAAAAAAAAAAGATGAAAAGGGAGAGAAAAGAGAGAGAGAAAAAGGGGAAGAGAGAAAGAGAGAAAAGATAATAATTCAGTGACAAAATGTTTCTTTTGGTACCTCCCCTTTCCTGTCCGCTCACATACATATGTCAATATAAGAAGAGAAAAGAAGAGAGAAAGAAAAGGAAGAAAGAAGAAAAGAAGAAATGAAGACGACGAAGAAGAAAAAGAAGAGAAAGAAAGAAGAAAAAAAGAAAGAAGAAGAAGAAGAAAAAGAACATGATGAGATGAATGATGATGATGATGAATGAAGATGACGATGATTGAAGATGAAAGAAAATTAGAAAAGAAAGAAGAACAAAATAAAAAGAAAGAAAAAATAAGAAGGAAGAAGAGAAATAGAGAAAAGAAGAAGAAAAAAAGAAAAAGAAGAAATACGGAAAAGGAAGAAGAAAATGACAATATCAAGAATAAGAATAAAATAGTAATAACTATCAAAAATAAAACAAGAAAGAAAAAAGAGAGAGAAAATATGTCGAAGTAGAAAACCCGTTTAATCCGAAATCAATAAAACGTTTAAGTGAGACTGGCTAAAACGTTTTTTTGGAGATGATGGAAAACGTTCTCCTTTCCGCCCCAACGAAAAGCTACTTCAGAACGTCAATCAAACGGAGCAATTGCTGAAATTTCTTTTATTCATCAGCTATTGCTCGTTGCAGAGGGGAATGTATGCTTGCAAGTACAGAGGAACTTGTACAAAGAGGTAAGTTGAGGTATACGTTCGTGTGCATACACTCACGGCGGTTTTGTGTATACGAAGGTATATATACCTTTTTTTTTTTTTTTTTTTTTTTTTTAGTTTTTTGTTTCTGTTTGTTTTCTCTGTCTCTTTCTCTTGTCTCTCTCTGTTGTCTGTCTGTCTGTCTGTCTCCTCTCTCTTTCCCTCTGTCTGTCTCTGTCTCTCTCCTCTCTCTCTCACTCTCTCACTCTCTCTCTCTCTCTCACTCTCACTCTCACTCTCACTCTCACTCTCTCTCTTCTCTCTCTCTCTCTCTCTCTCTCTTCTCACTCTCACTCTCTCTCTCCCCTCTCCCTCTCCCTCTCCCTCACTAATCTCACCTCCCCCCCCCCTCTCTCTCTCTCTCTCTCTCTCTCTCTCTCTCTCTCTCTCTCAACGCATACCACAAAAACACAACACACACACAAATACACACACGCACGCCCACCCACACGCACACACACAGAAAGACGCCCACGCTCGCCCAACTCCTTCATGTGTAAGTACCTGGGCGACGTGAACGCGAGCGTAAAGAAGTGTAAACAGAGAAGAGAGAATTATTTATGTACAAATGAAGAGAATAAAAAGGGGTGAGAGATGGAGAGGTAAAAAGAGCGGGGGGAAGGGGGGAAGAGAGGGGGTAGGGGGAGGAGGAGGAGGAGGGGTGGGGAGGAGGGGGAAGGGGGAGGGGAGGGAGGGAAAGGGGGAGGGGAGGAGGAGAGGGAGGAGAGGAGAAGGAAGAAGCAGAAGAGAAGGAGAAGAAGAAGAAGAAGAAGAAGAGAAAAGAAGAAAAAGAAGAAAGAAAGAAGGAGGAGGAGGAGGAGGAAAAGAAGAGGGAGAATGAGGGAAAACAAACGAAGAGGAGGAGGATGAAAAAAAAGAAAATACATATATATATTAATAAATTAGTTCACCCCCCAAAAAAAAAAATATATATTATATATATTTATATATTTAAAACCCCAAAAACACCCCCCCCCCAAAAAAAAAAAAAAAAAAGATAAAAATATTAATAATAAAATAAAATGAAATAGAGACAACACCCCCAAAAAAATGTTGTCTCATAACAAAAAAAAAAAATAATAAAATAGACAACACCCCCCAAAATATAATAAAGTCTCACAAACACGCCCCCCCCCCCGCCCTGAAATTGAAAAAAAAAAAGAATAAAAATAAAAGTCTCACCCCACCCCAACCCAAAAATAAATATATAAAACAAAAAAAAATCAAAAAATATATAATTAAAGTCTCACCAACCCCCCCCCCTCAAAATAAAAAAAGAAACAAATAAAAAAAATCCAAAGAATATATAATTAAAGTCTCACAAACCCCCCCCCCCTCAAAATCAAAATATAATAAAAACAAAATAAATCCAAAGAATATATAAATAAATTCACAACCCCCACCCTCAAAATAAAATAAAAACAAATAAAAAAAATCCAAAGAATATATATAATTATGTCTCACAAAACACCTCCCCCCCTCAAAATAAAAATAATAAAAAAAATCCAAAGAATATATAATTATAGTCTCACAAACACCCCCCCCCTCAAAAAAAAAAAAAAAAAAAAAAAATCCGACCCACGCCCAGAGAATTCCCTTCAACATTAAAGGGGAAAAAAAAGCGATTTTATAAGCAACATCCTTCAGAAACGAGAGGGAGACACGTCGACCTCAAATACGAACGCGGGACAAGAAACAAAACGATTTGTCAAGCGGAAGTTAACTGGAAACGGAATAAAAAAAAAAAAAAAAAAAAAAAAAAAAAGTTTTTTTTTTTTTTTTTTTTTTTTTTTTTTTTTTTTTTTTTTTTTTACGTTACGTTGGTGTAGTCTGTGAAGTGGTGTTTGTGTGTGTGTTTTCTTTTTGTTTTTGGGGGGAAAGGGGGTTGTTTGTGTGTTTGTTGTTGTGGGAAGGGTTGGGTTGGTGTGTGAGGGAGGGGGGGTCGATTTTCGTTTTTTTGTTTGTTTGTTTGGGAGAGGTGGGTGTTGTGCGTGTGTTTGTTTGAGTGTTGGGTGTGTTGTGTGTGTGAGAAGGGGGTCGTTTTTTCGTTTTTTTTTTTTGTTTGTTTGTTTGTTTGTGAGGAGTGTTCGGTGTTTGTGTGTGTAAGGGAGGGGGTTTTTTTTTGTTTGTGTGTTTGTTTGCGGGACGAGGTTGTTGTGTTGTTTGTGTGTGAGAGAAGGGAGGGAGAGGCTGATTATGTGTGTTTGTTTGTTGGGAAGGGTGTGTTGTGTGTGTGTGTGTGTGTGTGTGTGTGTGTGTGTGTGTGTGTGTGTGTGTGTGTGTGTGTGTGTGTGTGTGTGTGTGTGTGTGTGTGTGTGTGTGTGTGTGTGTGTGTGTGTGACATGTGTATAGGGAATTATTCATACGTCCATGTGTATATGTTCATGTCCTTGTATATATAAAATAATTCAAAAGACATTAATAATCACAACAATATAACAAATAAAGAAAAAAATAAACTTCCCACAAAGCCAAAACAAAAACAACAAACAACAACAACAACATAAAACAAACAAAACAACAACAACAACAACCAACAAACAAAACAAAGCAGCATCCATGAGACATCCCGAAGTCAAAAACATGAATACAACATGTTTCGAGCCAAGGACTTTTTTTTTCTCTTCATAGTTACCACTCCCTGTCTCTTCCCTCGAGGAAAAGCACACAAAAGGAGACACGTATTATCTCCAGTTTTTGGAATGAAAAAAGAAGAAGAAGAAGAGAAGGTCTCAAAACCCTTTTAGGTATTATATCAATCGTATGTTGATGTCTCTGTCTCTATCTGTCTATTTGTCTGTCTCTGTCTGTCTGTTTGACTGTCTGTTCTGTTGTCTGTCTCTCTCTCTCTGGGTCTGTCTTCTCTCTGTCTCTCTGTCTCTCTGTCTCTCTCTTCTGTCTCTCTCTCTCTCTCTCTCTCTCTCTCTCTCTCTTCTCTCTCTCTCTCTCTTCCCTCTCTCTCTCTCTCCCTCTTCTCTCTCTCTCTCTCCTCTCTCTCTCTCTCTCTCTCTCTCTCTCTCTCTCTCTCTCTCTCTCTCTCTTCTCTCTCTCTCTCTCTCTGCTTCTCTCTCTCTCTCCTCTCTCCCTCTCCCTCTCCCTCTCCCTCTCCCTCTCTCCCCTCCTCTCCTTCTCCCTCTCCCTCTCCCTCCCCCTCCCCCCCCCTCTCTCTCTCTCTCTCGCTTTCTCTCTCCTTTATTTTACTTTCGCTTTCTCGTTCTGTTTGCTCTCCCGTTTGCATGCAGGTGATATCCCTTTGGTCCGAGTGGGAATTTAAACATATGACTTTCGATTATACTTTTGTTTGGTCTCTTTCTCTCTTTATCTCTATTTGTCTTTTCTTTTTTTGTGTGTCTGCTTCTGTTCCTGTCTCTGTCTAATGTCTGTCTGTCTGTCTGTCTGTCTCTCTGTTCTCTCTCTTCTTTCTTTCTCTCTTTCTCTGTCTCTTCTGTCTCTGTCTCTCTCTCTCTCTCTCTTCTCTCTCCTCTCTCTCTCTCTCTCTCTCTCTCTCTCTCTCTCTCTCTCTCTCTCTCTCTCTCTCTCTCCCTCTCTTCTTCTCTCTCCCTTCTTCATCTTTCTCCACCCTCACCCCCCCCCTCCCCCCCCCCTCCCCTCCTCCATTTTCCTTCTCTCACCCTTTTTCACTCTCTCTCTCTTCCTCCTTCTTTCCCACATCCTTTCTATTGGAAATTCCTTACCTCTGTCCACCAAAATATGGCTTAATTCACTAAAGACCAAATTGCCCTTTACTCAATTATTTTGCCCCGGAAATCTTCTTTAAAGGCGACATTCAACAGATTCAGAAGGCGAGGAGGAGGAGGAAAGGGAGAAGGAGAAGGAAAGAGTAAAAAGAGAAGGAGGGAGGAGAGGAGGAGGAGGAGGAGGAAAGGGAGAAGGAGAAGGAAGAGTAAAAAGAGAAGGAGGAGGAGGAGGAGGAGGAGAAGGAGGAAAGGGAGAAGGGGAGGAAAGGAGAAGGAGAAGGAGAGGAGGAGGAAAGGGAGAAGGAAGAGAGAAGGAGGAGTAAAAAGAGAAGGAGGAGAAAGGAGGAAAAAGAGAAAGGAGGAGAAGAGGAGGAGGAAAGGGAGAATGGGAAGAAGAAGAAAGAAGAAAGAAGAACGGTGGAGATGAGGAGGAGGAGAAGAAGGAAATGAGAAGGAGAAAGGAGGAGAAAGAAGAACAGGAGAAGAAGGAAGTAAAAAAAAAAAAAAACAGGAAGAAGAGGAGGAGAAAGTAGGAGAAAGTGAAAGAGCAAAACAACGAAGAAGAACAGAGGAGGAAGAAGATAAGAAAGAGAAAGAGGGAAAAGAAGAGAAAGAAGAGCAGAAGAGGAAGAAAAGAAAGAGAAAGAGGGAAAACAAGAGAAAGAAGAACAGGAGGAAGAAGATAAGAAAGAGAAAGAAAGAAAAAAAGAAAGAGAAAGAAGAACAGAGAAAGAAGATAAGAAAAAGAAGGAAAAAAAAAGAGAAAGAAGAACAGCAGAAAGAGACGGAACGCAAGCGAGAGATCAGAAGGACACCGCGATCAGGAGAAAGAAGAAGGGAGAGAGGAAGAGAGGCGAGAAAGAGGGGAAAGCAAATTGGAATCATTCTCGCGTAAAATTTCGTCATCAATGCGGGGTCAGACGCGGCGGAGAGAAGCGCCGTGCATTCCCTCGCTCGCGGGCGTCACGGGGCTGTCTGTGTCTGTCTGTCTGTCTGTCTGGATGGATGGATGGATGGATGGATGGATGGATGGATGGATGGATGGATGGATGGATGTGTGGATGGATGGATGGATGGGTGGATGGATGGATGGATGTGTGGATGTCTGTGTGGATGTGTGTGTGTGTGTGGATGTCTGGATGTCTGACTGTGTGGATGTCTGTCTGTCTGTTTGGCTGTGTGTCTGTATGTTTGTCTGTCTGTCTGTCTGTCTGTCTGTTTGGGTGTCTGTCTCTCTGTCTGTCTGTCTGACTGTGTGTCTGTTTGCCTGTATTTCTGGCTGGCTGGATAGCTCTGTGTCTGTTTGGCTAACTGGCTGACTGGCTATTTGTCTCTTTCCCTCTTACATACATACGCATATTCAGTCTCATTTTCTCTCTACACACATTTACACAAACACATACATACATATATATATATAATATATATATAATATATATATATATATATATATATATATATATATATATATATATATATATATAATATGATGTATATGGTGTGTGTGTGTGTGTGTGTGTGTGTGTGTGTGTGTGTGTACATATATATATATACATTTATAGATATAGATAGATATAGATAGATATATAGATAGATCGATAGATAGATTTTTTTATCCATCCCCTCCTTTACTCCCCCCTCCCCCTCCCTCCCATCTCCCTCCCCCGCCCACCCACCCACTCCACAACTTACCCCCATCTCCCTCTTCCCCCCCACCCACCCACCCACCCCTACCCCCCTCCCCCACCCCCAACCACAAGCGGCGAGAGACAACAAAACGCATCGCGGGGGTTTTAGAGGGAAACCACTCTGGCAGATGCGATCCGACACACTTCCCTAGATTGCCGTCGACTTTGATCTCCCACCAAGAAGGGAAAAAGCGGGATTAGGTCGCGTCTTGTTTACATATGACAATGGCAGCTTCCTCGCATCTTGTTTACATATGACAATGGCAGCTTCCTCGCATCTTGTTTACATATGACAATGGCAGCTTCCTCGCATCTTGTTTACATATGACAATGGCAGCTTCCTCGCATCTTGTTTACATATGACAATGGCAGCTTCCTCGATCACATATGACAATGGCAGCTTCCTCGCATCTTGTTTACATATGACAATGGCAGCTTCCTCGCAACATATGACAATGGCAGCTTCCGATATCCGTTTACGCATATCCAATTTCGCGTAGATTCGGATAAAGACGGAGAAAGAAGAACGCGGGAGGTAAAGATTTGGCGAATTGGCGACGGTGTTGTAGCGATGTCGTCATGCATAAGATGGCGTTGTAAATACTGTTGCGACGGAAGCGGGGAGATGCAAAAGGGGGAAGAGAAAAGAGAAATGGGGAGCAGGTAGAAGTGTTGTAGTTTAATATGAGTAAAAGCACAAGTACGACTATCCTTCTGCCTGTCAATACAGGCAAGCGGGCGCGCGCGTGTTCCTTTCTCTCTCTCTATCTACCTCTGTCTGTCTGTCTGTCTGTCTCTCTCTCTCTCTTCTCTCTCTCTCTTCTCTCTCTCCTCTCTCTCCTCTCTCTCTCTCTCTCTCTCTATCTATCTATCTATCTATCTATCTATCTATCTCTATAATCTACCTCTCTCTCTCTATCTCTTCCTCTCCTTTTATCTCTCTCTCTCTCTCTCTCTCTCTCTCTCTCTCTCTCTCTCTCTCTCTCTCTCTCTCTCTCTCTCTCTCTCTCTCTCTCCTCTCTCTCTCTCTCTCTCTCCCTCTCCTCCCCTCTCTCTCTCCACACACGCAAATAAACAAATATTCAGGATCATTAAACAGAAGCACCCTGGGAGGCCCAATCGCACACACTGTTAACCTTTTCGCTTCATCTCAGTTAACGAACGAAAAAAAAAAAAAAAAAAAAAAAAAAAAAAAAAAAAAAAAAGAGGAAAAAAAGAATTAACACACAACAAAACAACAACAACAACAACAACAGCAGCAACACATTCCCCCAAATGGCCGACGGTCGTTCCAGTTAAAAGCCGTCGTTGTTTCATATTTAGCTTCGGGCTCGAAACCCATACAACATACCAGCAGAATTCGGTCGGTGTTTGCTATTCGCACTTTCCACGGGGCTTATTCGCACTCCCGTAACCCAAATCACCGAAAATGTATTTGTTTACTTATTCATTTGGTGTTTGGAGGAGTGCTTTCGGTGAGGCACTCTGGTGAAATGTTAGCGGCAAAGCCCGTGACTGAATTAACGGCACATCTATTTATTTTGTCTTTATTTCCTCTCTCTCTCTCTCTCTCTCTCTCTCTCTCTCTCTCTCTCTCTCTCTCTCTCTCTCTCTCTCTCTCTCTCTCTCTCTCTCTCTCTCTCTCTCTCTATCTCATACATATATATATATATATATATATGTGTGTGTGTGTGTGTGTGTGTGTGTGTGTGTGTGTGTGTGTGTGTGTGTGTGTGTGTGTGTGTGTGTGTGTGTGTGTGTGTGTGTGTGTATGTGCGTGTGTATGCATATATACACATGGAAATTATATAGATAGATCGACGGATAAACAAATAACACGACAGATAGATAGACAACAAGGCAGATAAATAGAAGCAACACACACAAAGAAAGAAAAGACAGAAAGATTAGCGTAACAGTTTCCCTTTTCGAAATATGTTTGCGGTTTAATAAGCATGCGAGGTCTTGTCTGTTGCCCACCATGTGTCAGATAAATTTCCCGCGTCACTTTCCTCTAGTTCGCACTGCAGAAAAAAAAGAGCATCACACGGTTCGAAACATTTGAGCGAACCGTTCGAAAAAATGAAACGAAGCCTTATTGAATTAGATGGGCGTAGTTTTTGATTTGTTATTGTTTTAGATATGGTTGAAATGTTGGGATATTGGATAGAATAAGGAGGTGATGTTTGGGCAAAAATGTGATAAAAGAGAGAGGAGAAATAGGGGGGGAAAAAGGCAAATGTTTATCAGCTCTGTGAAAGGGTTCGAAATAGTTCATGCGAATACATTTCCTCTCTCTTTTTCTCTCCAGTCCTCTCTCTCCCTCTACATTCTCTCTCTCTCCCTGTACATTCTCTCTCTCCCCTTATGCATTCTTTCTCTCTCTTTCTCTGTCTGTCTGTCTGTCTCTCTCTCTCTTCCTCTCTCTCTCTCTCTCTCCTCTCTCTCTCTCTCTCTCTCTCTCTCTCTCTCTCTCTCTCTCTCTCTCTCTCTCTCTCTCTCTCTCTCATACACAGTTTTATACTGCATAAAAAAGTAAAAAGATATTAAAAAGATAGAAAGAAATATAGACACAAATATAGTCACATCGATCTATATATTCTTACCAAACTAGAAAGAGAAAGAGGAACACAGAAAGGCATAAACAAGCAGACACAAAGAGAGAATAATTTTCTCGTCTTTTCCCTTCTTCCCTCCTTCCATATAAGACCAGCAGTGTACAAATATCGTTGTTATTTTCCCTTTAATATCCCAAACACACAAAAATATATGAGTGGCTGCGTGGATACCACTTTTCGCGGGTAAACAAACCAGCGGCCAGTTGAGAGAGAGAGAATAAAAATGTTGTTTATATGACGGACAAACACCGGATACACTTTGCATTTGTCTAAGTTTATTCAAGGATATTGTATGTCTTTGCTGTAAACATATATCGGTTATTACAAGCCTGGGAGGTAAAGAGAACGGTACAGGGTTGAGTTATTGTGTGCGGGAATCTTTTGTGTGTGTGTGTGTGTGTGTCTCTTTCTTTGGCTCGCTGTGACTCTGTCTGTCTGTCTGTCTGTCTGTCTGGTCTCTCTCTCTCTCATCTTCTCTCTCTCTTTTTCTTTCTCTTCTTCTCTCTCTCTTCTTCTCTCTCTCTCTCTCGTCTCTCTCTCTCTCTCGTCTCTCTCTCTTCCTCTCTCTCCCTCCTCCTCCCTCCCTTCCCTCCTCTCCCTCCTCCCTCCCTCCTCCGTCCCTCCTCCCCTCCTCCCTCCCTTCTCCTCTCTCTCTCTTCTCTTCTCCCTCCTCCTTCCCTCTCTTCCCTCCCGCTCCTCCTTCGTCGCGTGCTTGTTCTTCCTCGTCGCTTCAAGAAAAATTTTGCCTGCGTGGAAAGGTTAAAACGACATCTTAAAGCAGATTCTGCCTCCGCTCGCTTCGCCCGCTTCACTCGCTTCGCCAACTCGCTTCACTCGCTTCGCCCGCTTCACCACAGCTCTTCGGTGTCGCTTCGCCCACTTCACTCGCTTCGCCAGCCTTCGCTCGCCTTCGCTCGCTTCACTCGCTTCGCCGCTTCACTCGCTTCGCCCGCTTCATCGCTTCGCCGCGTTCACTTGCTTCACTCGCTTCACTTGCTTCACTCGCTTCAACAGCTCTTGTGTCGCTTCCTTTGCGGGCGAGACCAATGAAGCGACGGCGCTTTGACTGGGCGGGAGGGCGTGAAGGAAGGAGGGGGGGGGGGGGGGGGGGGGGGGGGACAAGGAGAGAGAGAGGGAGGGAGGGAGGGGGGAGGGAGAGTGAGAAAGAGAGAGACGAGAGGGACAGAGAGAGGGAGAGGGAGAGAGAGAGAGAGGAAGGAGAAAGAGAGAGGGGGGGTTGTGGAGGGAGAGAGGGAAAGAATGGAGAAAGAGAGAGGGAGAAGGGGGAGGAAGGGAGGTAGGGAAAGAGAAAGAGAGGGGGGCCTAGAGGGGGAAGAAGGAAGGAAGGGAGGGAAGGAGAGAGAGAGAGAGAGAAAGAGATAGATAGATAGATAAATAGATAGAGAGAGACAGAGAAAGAGGGGGGGGAAGGGGAGGGAGAGAGAGAAAGAGGGAAACATGATTTCTTTTCTTTTTCTTTTTCTTCATATTGTTTTCCTCTATTTATAAATTCATTCTCTACATCGTTCTGTTCTTTCTTTTTTTATTTCTTTTCTATAGATTGTTTGTTCTTTTCTGTTCTCTCTCTCTCTCTCTCTCTTTCTCCTCCTCCCCTCCCTCCCTCCCTCTCCTCTTCTCGCACCTCCTCCCTCCCTCTCCACCCTCTCCACCCTCCCTCCCTCTCCTCCCTCCCACCCCCTCCACCCTCCCCCCTCCCTCCCACCTCCTCCCCTTCCTCTTCCTCTTTCTCAACCAAGAGAAATTCGCAGGCAGAGTCCGGCTGAGATTGAGCGAGTTTTAGCCGGACTTCTCTCCGGACTCGCCTAACTCAGTCCCAAGTCTGACTAGCCGAAATCACTGTATATTTTTCCTGCCGAGTTTCAAAATTTATCGCAAGTTTACGTCCGGGATCGCTTGCTGTGTGCGTCGGGCGGTGTAGGGAAGGTGGGGTGGGCTGGGTGAAGGTGGGGTGGGAGGAAGGGGAGGGTGGGGTGGGGTGGGGGAAGGGGAGGGGTGGGGTGGGGAGGGAGGGTTGGGAGGGGGAAGGGGGAAGGAAAGGAGGGGGGAAGGGTGCGGTGGTTTGGAGGGAGGGAGGGAGAGGGAGGGAGTTAGAAAGAGAGAGAGAGATCTTTCCTTCTCCCTCTTTTCTGTCTGTTCTTTCTGCCGTCTCTCTCTCTTTCTCTTCTCTCTCTCTCGTCTTCATCTCTCTCTTCTCTCTCTCTTCTTTATAATATATACACATATGGTGTGTATGTGTGTGGGTGTGTGTGTGTGTGGGGTTTGTGTGCTGTGTGTGTGGTGTGTGTGTGTGTGTGTGTGTGTGGGTGTGTTGTGTGTGTGGTTGTGTGTGTGTGCGTGTCCTTAAAAACCCAGCATAGTCTCTTGTCCTAATCTCTCCCTGACACAAAATACTCGCAAAAGGGAAGAGTGAAAAAACATCGAGATTGGACTAGGATAACTTTGAAGAAGAATACAAAGAGGAAACAGAATAAGGGGCAAGAGAGCTAAAGAAGAAAGAAAAACAAAATAGAAAATTGAAAGAAGAGGGGGGGGAGAGAGGGGGGAGGAGAACGAGAGAGCAGAGAGAGAGAGAGAAGAGAGAGAGAGAGAGAGAGAGAGAGGAGAGAGAGAGAGAGAGGAGAGAGAGAGAGAGAGAGAGAGAACAAGCGACAGGGAGTAGGGAAGGGAAAGCGAGGGAGTGGAGAGAGAAAGGAGAAGAGAGAGAGAAAAGAGAAAGAGAAAGAGAAGAAAAGAAAAACGCAAGCAACACTGAAAAAAAACGAAAAAGAGACAAAAAAGAGACACAGAGAGAACGACTTACAAAGAGGAACGAGAACCCCTCCTCCCCCTCCGGCTTCTCCCTCACCACCCCAAAAAAAAAAACAAAAAAAAAAAAACAAATTCCTGGAGCATATCATGGTCAAAGAAATCAGTTTCTATCAGCCTCACGCCCTTCGGGGAGCTATCGCCTCCCGCCTCCACTTTAATGAGTCCGTAATTCTGTTTGCGCGAAGTCCGTGTTGCGTTTGGGCTCGTGTCTTTCCCGTCTCCTCTTCCTCTTTTATTCTCTTTATATGGCTTTTTTCTGCATCCCCTTTCT
>NW_020870528.1:186240-188750 GCF_003789085.1 Penaeus vannamei | reverse complement strand
TTCTATCCTAGTGGCTGCCAATATATTCTGGTAGTTGTCTATATATGTACTCAGTAGTATATATATATTATATATATACTATATATATATATATATAATATATATATATCTACTTACCTACCTTATCTGTCTTTCCCATCCACCTATCTGTATCTATCCATCTATCTACTGAAGTAACACCATTGATAATACACAATAAGCCTCTGTACAACACCGCTAGATAATTATATAATATGCACATCAAAACACAAAGTGCGACAAAAATAGAAAAAAAAAAAAATAAAAAAAGGTAAAATAAAAAATACAAATGAATAGCAGGGGCTTATGTTGCCGAGGCCGAGAACACCAGAAAATAATGCAAATTTTCTTTTGAGGTTAGAGGGCGAATGACGACACAGAAAAGGGGGTTGGATAGAAAGGAGAGAGAGAGAAGAAACGAGAGGTAGAGAAGAAAGAGAAAGGAGGGAGGAAGAGGGAAGGAAGAGGGAGAGAGAGAGAGAGAGAGAGAGAGAGAGAGAGGAGAGGAGAGAGAGAGGATGAGAGAGAGAAGAGAGAGAGAAGAGAGAGAGAGAGAGAGAGAGAGAGAAACAAAGAAGCAGGAAGAGGAGAAAAGAGAAGAGAAGAGAGAGGAGAGATTAGAGAGAGAGAGAAGGAAGAGGAGAGATGAGGAGTCGAGAGAAGGAGAGAGAGACAGAGACAGAAAGAGAAGAGCTAGAGACAGAGAAGAGAGAGAGAGAGAGAGAGAGAGAGAGCAGAGAGAGAGAAGAGAGAGAGAGAGAGAGAGAGAGAGAGAGAGAGAGAGAGAGAGAGAGAGACAGCAGAAGAGAGAGAGAAGAAAGAGGGAGAGAGAGAGAGAGAAACAAAGCAGAAGAGGAGAGAAGGGAGAGAGAGAGAAGAGAAGAAAAAGAGAGCAAGACACAAACAAAAGAGGAGAGGAAAGCGCGGGAAAACTTCAGCGTCACATAAAATCACACAAAAAAAAAACTTCTTTGAGACGAACATCAAGAATAAAAAAAAAAAAATATAAATAAAACCAAAAACAAACAAAAAAAAACGAACATGAAAAAATAAAACAAATGAAAGAAAATATAAAGAAAACAAATGAAAGAAAATATAAAGAAAAACCAAACAAAACGAATATGAAAAAATAAAATAAAGTAGAAATTAAAAAAAAATTTAGAATGTAAAAAAAAACAAAGATAACTCGATAGATTTAAATAATTCAATATTAGGTTAAAGGTGCTTCTTTGGCCTCACCTTCAATAATTCACAACCTTGTTCTTAAGTTGTGAAAACAAATCTTGTTGATTCTTCTGCCAACTTACTGCGAAATATGATTTATTAAACATCAAGTCAAGGAATCATATCACTTTTATTATCTTTCTTTCTTTCTTACTTCTTCTTCTTCTTCTCTTCTTTATTTATGTTTTTCTTTCATGTCTACATTTCTTTTTTTTTATTTTCATGTACAAAGTTGTTGTTTTCTCTCTCTTTTCTTTTGCTTATTTTACTAACACTGATAACGGAGATAGTAAATTATGATAAATGATAATGATAAGAATTACGATAACAATGGTTACGATGATAAGAAAGATAAAAAAAATAATAACAACGATAACAACAAAAGACACCGCCTGATAACAATAATGATGATAAGAATGATAAAAAATTATGATAACAACGATAACAACAACACCACCGATAACAACAACGGAAGCGCAATTAACAACCGATAACAGGCGCTAACAACAGAGATAAGGAGCCGACACGAGACCCTTATCTTATCGCTATCTTAAAGGTTCCACTCGCTTACCTGTTGCCACAAGTGCGATAAGAAGAAGCTTGGACAGCGCGCGTAGCATCTTGTCTTCTCTTCTTCTTCTCTTCCTCTTCTACTTCTGCTTCGTTTCGCTTCCTCTTCTCTCTTCCTTCTCGCGTCCTCCGTTCCTTGTATCGAGGGTCCGAGTGCGGGTTCACCGGGTGGGGGGTCGGGGGGAGGGAGAGAGGGGTGGGGGTATGGGGGGTTTGGAGGAGAAGAGATAGATGGGTATGTTTATCTATTTCTCTCTATTTTATCTATTTGTCTATTTTTTCCTTCACCGGGCCGGCAGTAAGCACGACATGGGATGTTCAGGGGAATTCTCTCTAAAGATTTTTTTTTTTTTTTTTTTTTTTGTATATTCGTTCTTATGTGTTTTTGTTCTGTTTTAATCGGATTGTCTTTTCTCTCATAGGTTTCCACACTCACATCCACCGAGGAAAAGGGGAATTAGAAGAAAAAAAAGGGAACACAAAGTACCAAAAAAGTACTTTCACGCACGCAATATTTTTTTTTCCTTCCGCCAAAAAAATATGACAGTACCTAAACCTTTACGCGGAATATCCCCTCAAAAAATAACGAGAGTCTCCACCAATCCACGAATCCAATCAGCTAATCTCATCAAGTTCCAATCCGAACAGAGAGACCCGTGAGTGAGGAACAGCAGTGTCAGACTCGCCAGCTCGCCACG
>NW_020870528.1:173740-178740 GCF_003789085.1 Penaeus vannamei | reverse complement strand
AGCTCCATCCTCTCGCAGATTGCAACGTTCGTGACAAGTTTGAGTGATGACTCCCTNCTATCTATCTATCTATTCTATCTATCTATCTAATCCGCCATCTATTTATTCTATCAGTCCTATCACTCTATTCATGCTATCTAGCCTATCTAGCTGTCTATTCACTCCATCTATGTATATATCTTAACTGTCTATCCTGTCTTCTCTGGTTAATTCATACTCAAATTCTTATCAACTACAGTCCATACCCTATCTATCTTAACTATATACTGTCTCTACCCGCTCATATCTAATCTCATCCATCCACATCATTCCACATTCCCATATATAAATCTATTCATCACTCACCCCATAAAGTCTATCACTTTCGTTGTATTTCTATACTCATTTAGTCATTGGCGTCAATTAACTAATCCTTAATCTCTATCTATCTATCCATACACCATCCATAAAAGATCCTATCTATCTATCCATCTGTCTACGCATCTATAAATCTATCACATCTAACTATCACTCATCTATCCTACTATCAAACTCTATTCCTCAATTATCTATCTATACCAACAATAATGCGGGAATTGCTACCTGATCATTTACTCGAGTCCCTCAACCTCAATCTATCTATTCAGATTCTCACACTAACATTTCCAATCCTTCAATCATGGTATTTCCCGGCTCATGCCATCACAGATTCAAAGCAACCGAGCCTGTTCGAGCCATTTACTTCTAATTTATGCTTAATTTCAGCGGAACCCGTGTTCACTTTATCAGATTTCGCTGGATCTAGGAAGCTGCGCGCCTCGGAATTGAGTGGAGTAATAGATCGAGGGAGAGGTTATTGAGGTGGTAAGAAGGAGAGAGGGAGGTGATGGGGTGATTGTGAGTGTATAAGAATGTGGAGATCGATCAATCATCCATCATCATTAGCATTGCGTGACTATGGCAATATCATTTAAGTGGAGCGTAGAGGGAGGGTAAGAAAGAGGGAAGAGGGAAGGAGTAAGAAGTGTATGAGGAATGGAAAAGTAACTAGCCAGAGTGATATGTACTGAGTAGGTAATAGAGAGTGGCGACGGGTAAGAGAGCGGAGAAAGATTGGGAGACGAGGGGAAGGGAGGTAAGAAGCGGAGGGTGAGGCATGAGAAGGCGGGGGTAAGAAAGGGAGGAAGAGGGAGGGAGGGACAAAACGCAGTCAGAGTGCCTGGAGGAAGGGAGGGAAAAGGGGGGGAGGCTAGGAGAGGGAAAGGGAGGAGAGAGGAGAGAGAGGAAGAGAGAAAGAGAGAGAGAGAAAGAAAGAAACAGAAAGAGAGAAAGACAAAAAGAGATAGACAGACAGATAGATAAAGAGAGAGAGAGAGAGAGAGAGAGAAGAGAAAGAAAAAGAAGAGATAGAGACAGATAGATAGATAAGATAGAGAGAAAGTGAGAGAAAGGAGAGAAAGAGAGAAGGAGAGATGGAAAGAGAGAGAGAGCAAAGTAAGGAGCGAAGGAAAGAAAGAGAGAAGGAGCGAAGGAAAGAAGGAGCGAAGGAGAGAAAGAGAGAAGGAGAGACGGAGAGAGAGAGCAAAGTAAGGAGCGAAGGAGCGAAGGAGGGAAGGACTGAAGGAGAGAAGAAGAGAAGGAGAGATGGAGAGAGAGAGAGAGCAAAGTAAGGAGCGAAGGAAAGAAAGAGAGAAGGAGTGAAGGAAAGAAGGAGCGAAGGAGAATAAGAGAGAAGGATGGAGAGAGAAAGCAAAGTAAGGAGCGAAGGAGGGAAGGACTGAAGGACTGAAGGAGAGAAAGAGAGAAGGAGAGATAGAGAGACACAGAGAGAGCAAAGTAAGAAGCGAAGGAGAGAAAGAGAGAAAGAGCGAAAGAGGGAAGAACTGAAGGAGAGGAGAAGAGAAAGAGAGAAGGAGAGAGAGATACAGAGAGAGAGAGCAAAGTAAGGAGAGAAGAGAAGGAGAGATCGACACAGAGAGAAGCAAACTAAGGAGAAAGGAAAGCAAGAGAGAAGGAGGGAAGGAGGGAAGGACGCGAAGGAGAGAGAGAGAAAGAGAGAGAGAAGGAGAGAGAGATCGACACAGAGAAAGCAAACTAAGTAGCGAAGGAGAGAAAGAGCGAAGGAGGGAAGGACCGAAGGAGGGGCCCAGCGGAAGGGACCCCCGGCGCCCTCAAAGGAGCGGCCCCCGTCTGGAGGAACATCCTGGCCCGCCCTCCCGCGTGTCCTTTCTGGTCGCTGCGGGCGGCGTGGCGGATGCATCTCGCCCGGACTCATATGAGGTTGACTCATCGGGACTCGCCAATGAGGTGTCATAACTCATGGAGGACTCTTTTGAAATTTGTGAGTGAGGTATTCGTATCCATGAGGTAGAATCCTGATTTATTTTACTCATGGTTGACTCATCGGGACTCGCCAATCAGGTATCCTTACTCATGAGATAAATAGAATCCTAAATAAATGTTCTTTACTCATGGTTGACTCATCGGGACTCGCCAATGAGATATCCTTACTCATGGACGACTTTTTTGAAATTTGTGAATGAGGTGTTTTTACTCATGACAGAAATAGAATCCTAAATAAATGTTCTTTACTCATGGTTGACTCATCGGGACTCGCCAATGAGGTGTCTTAACTCATAGAGGACTTTTTTGAAATTTGTGAGTGAGGTATTCTTACTCATGAGGCTAAGAGACTCATGAATGGATGTTCTTTACTCATGGTTGACTCGCTGGAACTTGTGAATGAGGTATCCTTACTCATGAGATAAATAGAATTCTAAATAAATGTTCTTTACTCATGGTTGACTCATCGGGACTCGCCAAATAGAGAATGTTTTTAACTCATGGAGGACTTTTTAAAAATTAGTGAGTGAGGTATTCTTATTCATGAGGTAGAATCCTCCTCCTTCGATTTTTTTTATTCCATAGGTCTGACTCACTTGTAGAATTTTTTCTTTTCTTGTTCGTTTATTTTTGTGTCTTTTTTTCTTCTATTCTACTTCCCTTCCTCTCCTGTCCTGCATGATCTTTGACTGAGTATTCTTTACTCCACATGTAGGCAAATCAGTACTTACTATGATCCTTTCTTTCTCCTCTTCTTCGCCCTGAATCGAAAATAATGTTCTTTAAACTTGCCACCTCATGGTTGACACTTCTCTCTTCTACGATCGTTGTCTGAAGTCGCTGGGACTTTTCTGTGAAATGAAGGTATCAACACTCTTTACATTTCCCTTCTTTACATTGAGATACTAATATGGACATCCTCACTAAATACGATATCTTCTTTTAACATACTCATGAATTTACTTAACATCGTGACTCTTAATGAGGCGTCCTACGCTAACTCATGACTGACTCACTGGAATTTGTGAATGAGGTATCCTTACTCATGACGCAAATAGACTCCTGGATTATTATTCTTTACTCATGGTTACTCATTTACTCATCAAGACTCATCGAAATAGATAAACAGGTATGTGAAGAAAGGGACAGATAGATAGATAGATAGATAAAGAAAAAGACTGGAGAATTAATAAGCAAATTAAGAGATATTTAGACAGACAGAATCGAAGACAGACAGATAAACAGATAAAAAGATAGATAAGTCGAAAGACAGATAAAAAATATAGAAAGGGAGACAAATAAAAGCATTGAATAGACAGATAGATAGATAAACAGACAGACATATTAGAAAACAGATAGACAGACAGGCAGACAGACAGACAGACAGATAAGAAAACAGACAAAAAAAAAAGTTTGGTAGACGGATAGACAGATAAGAATACAGAAAAAGAGGAAGAAAGATAGATAGAAAAACAAACAAAAAACAAACAAACAAAACAAATAAGCGACAGAACATTAGAAGATTGCTAGACAGGAGACAGACAGACAGCACAGAACTGGTGGAGGTGAATGGGAGAAGTTTTTTATTGAAAGAAATGGTGTAGGAAATGCTTTCTCTGGAGATGACTTGGCTGGAGAGGGAGGGGGAGGGGTAAGGCAGAGATAAACAGAGACAGAGAGAGAAAGAGAAGAGAGAAGAGAGAGAGAGAGAGAGAGAGAGAAAGAGAGAGAGAGAGAGAGAGAGAGAGAGAGAAGAGAGAGAAGAGAGAAGAGAAGAGAGAGGAGGAAGAGAGTGAGAGAGAGAGAAGAAGAAGAAGGATAGAAGAGGATAGATAGATAGAGAGATAGATAGAGAGATAGATAGAGAGAGAGAGAGAGGAGTAGGGAGGGAGGTCTAGGAGTGGAAGAGAGAGGATAGATAGACAGGATAGATCAGAAGAGCATAGAGAGAGAGAGAGAGAGAGAGAGAGATGAGATGAGAGAGATCGAGAGAGTAGAAGAAAGAGAGAGAGAGAGAGAGAAGAGAGATGAGAAGAGAGAGAGAAAGAGAGAAGACATAGAATAGATAGATAGATGATAGACAAGATAGATAGATAAGACAGAAGAGAGAGAGAGAAAGATAGATAGAGAGATAGAGAGAGAGAGATGCCATAGAGATAGATAGAGACAGAGTAGATAATTAGAATAGACATATAATTAGACAAATAGATCGACCAATAGACAGACAGATAGACAGTACGGTAGACAGAAATAAATCGAATTTAGAAAACCAATCTTCGACAACTAAACCCGTCGAATATATTTCATATTCATCGGGTTAGTTCATGAGAATATAAAAGGGAGAGTGGTTGTAAAGGAAAGAGAATAATGACTCTTAATAACATCTAATTCAGTTTCATTACAAATTCTAATCACATTGATCAAGCGGTCAAGAAATCTCGGACCATATACGGACCAGAATTACATAGTGATAATGATTGAAGGAGGAATACATAAGATAAAATAAAAAAACACAGACAAATTATAAAAGATGGAATAATAACTAAAATATTAATAACTAAGATATTAACTAAGATATTAACTAATAATAACTAAGATATGAACTAGATAATTAAACTAATGATAACTAAATAAACTAAATAAATTAACTAATAATAACAATTATAACTAAATAATTA
>NW_020870528.1:153740-168740 GCF_003789085.1 Penaeus vannamei | reverse complement strand
AGAGAAGAGAGATCCGAAAGAGAGAGACAGAGAGGACAGAGAAGAGAGAGAGAGAGAGAGAGAGAGAAAGAGAAGAGAGAGAGAGAGAGAGAGAGAGAGAGGAGAGAGAGGGAGATAGAGGAGAGAGAGAAGCCAAGAGAGAGAGAGAGATAGAGATCGTGAGAGAGAAAATCGAAATAGATCGAAAATTGAGAGAGAGAGAGGAGATCGAAAAGAGAGAGAGAGAGAGAGAGAGAGGGAGATCGAAAGAGAGAAGAGAGAGAGACCAGAGATCGAGAGAGAGAAGATCGAAAGAGATCGAAAGAGATCGAAAGAGCCAGAGAGAAGAGGAGAGAGACCCCGACTCCTTCTCTCATCTCCCCCCCCTCCGCCCTCCCCCCCCGTCTGTCTCCGCGCATCCAGCATCCATCGGTCTGCGGGATGAGATGGCATTTCCTGATGCTTCTCTTCTTTGTCTCGTTTCGTGTTTCGTGTGGCGTGTGTGCGTGCGTGTGTGTTGTATTGTGTGTGTGTGTGTGTGTGTGTTTTGTGTGTGTTTGTGTGTGGTGTGGGTGTCTGTGCGTGCGTGTGTTGTTGTGTGTGTTGTGTTGTGGTGTGTGTTATGTGTTATGTGGTTGTGCGTGTGTTGTGGTGTGTGTGTTTTGTGTGTTATTCATTATTATTAATAATTATTATTAGTTATTTTATATTATTAATAACATTATTAATTATCATTATGATCAATAAAAAATTGTAACAATCATATCAGTATTATGTTATATATTGATCATTATTTGCGTTTGCTAATTATGCAATATTAGTGTAATATCATAACATTAAATTATTATATTATCATTACATTTGTTAATTTGGTGGTGTGGTGCCTGGCTTCTTCTCTTCTCTCTCTTCTATATCGATCTTTGTCTCTATCTCATCTGTCTCCTCCTATTTTCTTCTGTCTTTATCTCTCTTCTCCCCCCTTCCCCCTCTTTCCTTATTCATTTCCCTCTATTTTCCATCTCTTTTCCTCCTCCTTCTCTCTTCTCATTCACCCTGCTGCCTATTGTCTATTGTCTGTTGTCTTCCATCCTCTCCTCTCTCTTCTTTCTTTCATTCCCCTCTCTTCATTTCTTCCTCCGTTCTCTTTATCCTCCAATCTTTCTTTTTTCATCCACTCTCTCTCTTTCCCGTCTTCTTTATTCCCAGTCCTTCTCCTCTCCCACCTCTCCCCATCTACTCTTGACTCTTAATGTCGTCTTCCTTCTCTCTTCTATCTCTTCTCATCTCTCTCACCGTCCTTTCTTTATCTCCCCTTCTTTCTTCTCTCACTCTCTGCTTTCCCCCATCTTCTTCCTTCTCCCTACCTCCATCACCTATCTCCCACACTCTTTCTCTTACTCTCTCTCTCTCCAGTTCTTTCTTAAACATCTCCCCAATCTCCCTTCCCCAGTCTTCTTCCTCTCTCCCATCTCTCCCCCCCCTATTCTCTCTCTCTCCTCTCCCCCTCCCTTTCTCTCTCTCTGCTGTCTGTCTGTCTGTCTGTCGTGTCTGCTCTCCTCTCTCTTAATTCTCTCTCTCTCTCTCTCTCTCTCTCTCCTCTCGATCTCTCTCCTCTCGTCGCTCTCTCTGCTCTCTCTTCCTCTTTCTTCAGTCTTTCTCTCTCTCTCCCTCACCTTCCCTTCCTATCCTTCTCTCCTCTCCTCTTACTTTTCTCCTCTCGTCCTCTCCTCTCCTCATCTCTCTCTCGTCCTCTTCTCTCTCTCCATCCCCCCTCCTCCTCTCTCTCTCTTATTCTCTCTCTCCCTCTCTCCCGGTCCCTCCTCCTCCCTCACCATCCCTTCCTTTCCGTCCAACCAATATAAACGAAAGAGGAAGTCCGAAGTGCAGAACATACCGATTAACCGGTTGAAGGAGTCCGCAACGTACTTCAGAAGAATGTCGAGGTTATTTTAATATCGCGAGGAGAGGGAGGAAGAGGAGAGAAACGGAGAGATCGGCCGGATGATGGATATGGCTGGAACGAGGGGCGCTTGATTATCTGGTGAGAGGAGGTGGGGTGGGGGGAGGGGGTGGTGGCCCCCACCACCAGGGGTGGGTGGGAAGGGGTGGGGAAGAGTGATAGAGAGAGAAGAGAGAGAGCAGAGAGAGAAGAGAGAGAGAGCGAGAAAGAGAGAGGAGAGAGAGAGAGAGAGAGAGATGAGAGAGAGAGAGAGAGAGAGAAGAGAGAGAGAGGAAGGGAGGAAGGGAGGAGGGAGGGAGAGGCCAGGAAGAGTAAGACGAGAAATGTTCGTCTCCATAGATGGATAGGAAAGGAACGAGGGCGTGTTTGATAGTGGGTGAGAGGGGGGGGTGGTGTGGGTGGGGGAGGGTGGGTGGTAGAGGGGGGATGAGGGTGTGGGGGTAGAGGGGGAGAAGGAGAGAGAGAGAGGATGAAGAGAGGAGAGAGGAGGAGAGAGAGAGAGAGAGAGAGAGAGAGGAGAGAGAGAGAGAGAGAGAGAGAGAGCAGGAGAGAGGCAGGAAGAGTGTAAGAGATACGGGAGAAGATCCCCGGGTGCGGCGGCGATAATTGGATAGGCGGAACCGAGGGTCGCGTTGTATAGCTGGTGGAAGGGGTGAAGGGTTGGGGTGGGTGGAGGTGCGTGGGTGGTGTGGTGGGTGGTGGGAAGGGTGGGGGAGAGGGAGAGTAGAGAGAGAGAGAGAGAGAAGAGAGAGAGTATGAGAGAGAGAGAGAAAGAGAGAGAGAGGAGAGAGGAGCAGAGAGAGAGAGAGAGAGCAGGAAACGTGAGAGAACGTGAGAGATTCGGGTTTGTGCCCGATAGGACTGATAGGCGGTGAACGGGAGGGGCTGCGTTTGGATAGATTGGTGAGAGGGGGTGGGGTGGCAAGGCAAGGTAAGGGTGGTTGTGGGGGTGGAGAGCGGAGAGGGGGAAAAAGATGAGATGGAGTGAAGAGGGGATAGAGAGAAAGAGAGAGAGAGAGAGAGGAGAGAAGAACCGAGAGAAAGAGAGAGAGATAAGAGAGGAGAGATTAGAGAGAGATGAGAGAGAGGAGAGCAGAGAAGAGAAGTAAGAAAACAGAGAGGGCAGGAAATGAAGGACGGGAAGACGGCCGAATAGATGGATTATGGCGGGAATAAAAAAAAGAACAAAAACTTGGGTGGTGTGGGAAAAAATAAAGAAATATACGACAAATTCTTAACGGACGGCAGGGGCGGTGCGCACGGCGGATGCGTTTGGGGCGCGCGGCGTTATGATAGGGAATGTGGGTGAAGGAAACGGGGGTGGGTGTTGGGGTTTTTGGGGTGGGAAGGGGGTGGTGGGGGGGGAGGAGGTGGAAGAGGGGAGAGAGATAGAGAGAGAGAGAGAGAGAGAGAGAGAGAGAGAGAGAGAGAGAAGAGAGCAGTAGAGAAGAGAGAGAGAGAGAGAGAGAGAGAGAGAAAGAGAGAGAGAGAGAAGAGAAAGAGAGAGAGAGAGAGAAGAGAGTAGAGAGAGAGAGAGAGAGAGAGAAGAGAGAGAGAGAGAGAGAGAGAGAGAGAGAGAGAGAAGGGGAGAGGTGTAGAAGATAGAATCGGGAAAAATAATTAGAGGTTAGATACAATTTATCATGCTATCATTTCATGTGGGAGAAAAAGAAAAAATTGAGAAAGTAAAAAAAGCAAAAAGAAAGAAAGAAAGAAAGAAAAAATGAATCAGAATGTTCAATTAAACACTAACATTAACTTTTTATGATTTTCTTTATTTTTCAGATTTGTATACCTATCTCTTTTATCTTAAGTTTGTCTTCGGAAAAATCCAAACCATATATTTTCTCTCTAAAATTTTGAAGGACAAACTCCATGCAACTGGGGTGTTAAAAATCCTTCGCAATTCTAAAATAAATAAAAGGGCCGATATATAATAACATAATACCAATGAGGTAAGTACGTAATACCCCCCAAAAAAAAAAAGAAATATATATATAATAACACAAATTAAAAATTAATTAGAATAATATATTTTTAAAAAAATTCTGAACATTCACTTTTATAGATCTCAAAAAATGTAGAAAAAAATGGCAGAGGAAAATGGAAGAAAATCAGCTGAATAAACAAATTAATAAATAAAGAAATGAATAGATTAATTCCTAAATAAAGGAATAAGTACATCAATATACAAACAAATAAACAAATATACATTAGATAAAAAAACAGTAGATTGAAAATTAGAATGTCTGATTTTGCGCGGTCAAATCAGCGAAGCTAAAAAATCTATAAAAATCTTTTCATAAAAATCTGATAACAATAAAACCAAAAAGAAAAAATCACTAAACTCCTTAATTAAAAATCAACAACAACAACAACATCACAACAAATCTCCCCAGAAATAACGGATAAACTCTTAACTATAAAAATACACAACAACAACTTACATACAAATATACATCCAGAAAGAAAGAAAATCATAAACCAGAAACCTTTTTCTTCATACACTAAACTTTTCCCTGAAACCTAGAGTACTAACAACAACAACAATTACACTAAAGCTTTCCCTGAAATTTTTAAGTACCAACAACAACAACAACAACAACAACCACTGCTACAAACTTAATAAATAACAAAAATCCAAGAAGAATATCCTACCAACCACAACAACAACCTCAGACCTTAATAACAACAACACCACACGAAATTCACCCCCCTTCGCCACCCCCACCAAACAACCTCAACAACCCTGGACAAAATGGAACACTTCCTCTGGCACTCTCAGCAACCGCCAGATGGCACTATTGTTCACCTCACCCCCCTTTGTACTCTGTGATGGCCTAGTATCCCTTAGGTCAGTTGACTAAAGGTCATTTTTGCCTGCGCGTATAGTGTGAACAGTTGTGTTTTAACTCTCGAGAAAACGGGAAGTGAGGGGCAGGTTTTAGTTTTTTTGGATCACTAGAAAAGTGTGGGAAGTTGGTGGGTAGATTTTGCGATTCGTAGAAAATTGGGAAATGAAGGATTGTTTTTTGAGTTATAGGAAAATGGGAAAAGATGAGTAGATTGGCTGGTGGTTTCTGGTTTTGATTTTGTAGAAAATGGGAAAAGTGAAGGAGAGAAAGAAAGAGAAGAGAGAGAGAGATAGAGAGAAGAGAGATAGAGAGAGAGAGAAGAGCGAGAGAGAGAGAGACGAGAGAAGAGAGAGAGAAATAGAGAGAAGGAGAGAAGAGACGAGACGAGAGAGAAGAGAGAGGAGAGAGAGGAGGGAGAGAAGAGGAGAGAGAAAGAGAGAGGGAAGAGAGAGAAAGAAGAGAGAGAGAGCTGAGTGAAGTAGAGAGAGAGAGAGAGAGAGAGAGAGAGAGAGAGAGAAGTAGAGAGAGAGTAGAAGAAGGAGGAGAGAAGAGAGAGAGGGAGAAAGAGAGTGAGTGAGTGAGTAAGAAGAGAGAAGAGAGAGAGAGAGAGAGAGAGAAGAGAGAGAGAGAGAGAGAGAGAGAGCAGAGTAGCAGAGAGAGAGAGTGAAGTGATGAGTAAAGAGAGAGAGAAGAGAGAGAGAAAGAGAGAGAGAGAGAGAGAGAGAGAGTAGAGAGAGAGAGAGAGAGAGAGAGAAGGTAGAGAATGAGAAAGCAGGAGAAGAAAGATAAGATAGAGAGAGACAGATTGGGTAGAGAGAGAGAGAAGAGAGAGTGATGAAAAGAGAGGAGAAAGAGAAAGAGAGGAGACTCAGGGACAGGAATGCATAAAAGAGAATGAGAGAAAGACAGAAAAGAGAGAAAGAGAGATATATTGAAAAATAGGGAGAGCAGAGAAAACAGAGAGAGAGAGAAAGAAAGAAAGAAAAGAAAAAATAGAGAAACAGTAAGGAAAGAAAGAATGAACAAAGAAAAACAAAGAAAGAAAGAAAGGAAAGAAAATAGAACAAAGAAGAAAAGCTAAGTAGAAGATAAGAGAAAGAGAGAAGAACAAGAAAAAATACCCATTACTCTCCCACCTCCTACTTCCCTCCCAATCNGGGGGGGGGGTCGCGGGTATTATTTTTTTTTTTCTCAATCGGCAAATTTTGGGGTAAAAGTAGCTTGTATGGTAAAAGTAAACTGTGCACCCTCAGCGCCGTGCTGTTTTTTATATTCGCATTTTACTGAGGACTAAAAGAAAAGAGAGAGAGAGAGGGGAAGATATATATATACATATGTATATATTAAATAACATATATGTGCATATATATGTATGTATATATAATATATATATATATATATATATGTATATATATTATAAAGAGAGACAGACTTACGAAATATCCAACACAACACACACCCTTGCACATATGTATCCATAACTTTTATGCCCAGTCATGCATATATCCACAGCTTTCCTCTCTTGAAATACGTGTATCCACAGTTCCCCTCCCTGCCCCGACATACATATATTTCACAATTTCCTGCCCAGACTTACATAAATATCCCACACAAGCACACCCTTGACACCGTATGTATCCACAGCTCCCCTCCTTGAGACCTGTATCCACACACCCCCTCCCAGACATATAAAAATATCCACACATTCCCTCCCTTGAAAAAATACACACGTATCCGTAGCTTCCCTCCCAGACTTACACAATACCCACATCTTTCCCCCCCTTCACATACACGTATCCACATCTTCCCTACCCACACCATGTATCCACAACTCCCCTTCTCATTCCAGATGAAGATACCTGTCCTGGCCACCTTGCTAGCATTGACATCAGCTGGGAGATACGAAAATGAAGTCACTTCTTTAGGCTACACCAAAGGAAATGTGCAGAGCATGGTACGTGCATGATACTCGTTCTCTTAATGAGCTTGCTTGAGGAGTCAACATGTGATGGGATATGAGTTGAGGTGTTAAGGGTAAATAGAGATGAAAAGAGAGAAGAGAGAGAGAGAGAGAGGAGAGAGAGAGAGAGAGAGAGGAGAGAGAGGAAAGAGAGGAGGAAAGCGAGAGAGAGAGAGAGAGAGGGGGAAGAGAGAGAGAGAGAGAAGAGATGACAGACGAGAGAGAGAAGAGAGAGAGAGAGACGAGATGAGAGAGAGAGATGAGGAGAGAGAGAGAGAGGAAAGAGAGAGAGAGAGAGAGGAAGAGAGAGAGAGATGAGAGAGGAAGAGAAAAGAAAGAAGAAAGAAGAAGAAAAAACGAAAATGACCAAACAAAAAAATTACCTGAGTCAACGTGAATATTGCATGTACGGGAAACAAAGGAAATGCGAAACCAGGTCGTTGTGAAAGTGGCGCTGAGGTCATAGGAGGTTTGCGTGGTGGTGAGTGTGATGCTCGCGATGACGCTCTGTTTCTGGCCCTTTCTCCTCCCTCCTCTTTCTCCACCTCCTCTCCTCTTTTCCTCTTCTCTTTCCTTCTTCTCCTCTTTTTCCTCTCTCCTTTCCTTCCTCCTCCTACCTCTTCTTTTTCTTCCTCTTTCTTTCTTCCTCCTCTTTCCCTCTTCTTTTCTCCTCTTCCTCCCCTCCCTTCCTCTTCTTTCTCCTCTCCTACTCCTCTTTTTCCTCTTCTTTCTCCTCCTCCTCCTCTCTTTCCCTTTTTTCTTTCTCCTCTTTTTCTCTTCTTTCTCCTCTTCCTCCCCCTCCTTTCCTCTTCTTTCTCCACCCCTCCTCTTTTTCCTCTTCTTTCTCCTCCTCCTCCTCTCTTTCCCTCTCTTCCTCCTCTTTTCTCTTCTTTCTCCTCTTCCTCCCCCTCCTTTTCCTCTTCTTTCTCTCTCTCTCCTCTTTCCCTCTTATCCTTTCTCCTCTTTTTCTCTTCCTTCCCCCTCCTTTTCCTCTTCTTATCCTTTATTCCTGATCCTTTCACCTACTGCCCATTCCATCTCGAAAACCTAATGAACCAGATGACTACATACCGCACTCGGACCTGCCTGCCCTTCTTGGACCAGGCCTGTTACGTTATCTCCTTTCAATGCGTACGACCTAGATCATCCCTTTTTCCGCTGTCTCGGTCCTACTCGGAATCGAGCTTTATCACCGATAATTATCTAATTCTCGCGCCACTTCAACACTCCGTTCAATTGCCGTCGAAATACGTGGTATCCACAGTTCCCCTCCTGCCCCGACATACATATATTTTCACAATTCCTTGCCCAGACTTACATTAAATATCCACACAAGCACACCTGACACGTATGTATTCCACAGCTCCCCTCCACTTGAGACCTGTATCTCCCCACACACCCCCCTCCCAGAATATAAAATTATCCACACTTCCCTCCCTTGAAAAATACACACGTATCCGTTAGCTTTCCCTCCCAGATTACACAATATCCCACATCTTTCCCCCCTTCACAGTTACACTATCCACATCTTCCCCTACCCACACCATGTATCCACATTACTCGCCCTTTCTCTTTCCAGTATGATAATGATTACCCTCGTCCTGCCACCTTGCTTAGCATTGGACATCAAGCTGGAGATACGAAAATGAATCACCTCTCTAAGGCTACACCAACAGGAAAATCGCTCCTGAACGCATGGTACGTGCATGATACTCGTTCTCTTAAATGAGCTTGCTTGAGGAGTCAACATTGTTGGCGATGGATATGAGTTTGAGGTTTAAGGGTAATTTAGAGATGAAAAAGAGAGAGAGAGATCTCGAGAGAGAACGCAGAGAGACGAGGGGCCTTTCGGGGCACAAAGAGTCCAGAGAGAGAGAGAGCAGAGGAGAAGACGGAGAGGGGAAAGACACTGAAGCAGAGCAGAGAGAGGAGAGAGGAGAGAGAAGAGATGAGGAGCAGAGACGAGACATACCGCCTTTCACACAGAGACTGCACGACCTTCCGATTACCAATACACAGGAGACCAGAGCAGCCCGTCGCACGACGAACTACCAAATATATTAGGCACGTACCCTCGTCAACGGCCATTCGAATTCAGGTCGGCTCACCTCCCAATCACTCCATCACCCCATCCGAGTCAGCGCTCCCCAGATTCCGCGGTGTCTGGCGAACTGATAGAGAGTAGAGAGGAGCCGTCCTCGGCCGGACCCAACCCCTCCAGGCATTTCGCCCAGGGCCATTCCGAAGCTCCATTCAGCCTACCTCTTCTAATCATGCCATGCGTACCCATGCTCCGATGTCCGATTCGCCACTCCACGAGGATCAACCCAACTCGCTCATCCACACTCACCCTCCATCTGCTCTCTTCACCTCACGAGACGACAGAGAGGAAAGAGAGAGACCGCGCAGAGACGCCACTCACCTTTACTATCCATCCACCATCCTCCTCCCATGGTCTACCCATCCCCCAGATCCAGATTCCATCCACACCCACCTCCCACATCCACTCAACCACCGCCCAACCTAAACCTTTTAATTTCCTGTCTCTGATTTGCAATGTTTGATCTTAATAACAAAGCCAAACTGATGAAACAGAAAACAATATGGACTAACGGACTTATCTTACTTGCCAGATAATCATTTTTTGCAATTCCAAAATTAAGTCGTCTTATCTGTCTGGTATCGGTTGATTATAATTCGGTTTCTTAGAGGAGAGAGAGAGAGAGAGAAAGAGAGAGAAGAGAGAGAGAAGAGAGAGGAAGAGGGAAGTGAGGAGGGATTGTAGAAGAGGACGGAGGAGAGAGGGAGAGGAGAGGAGGTGAGGGGGGGGAGAGAGAGAGAAAGGACGAGAGAGAGAGGAGGGAGAGACGAGAGGAGAAAGAGAGAAAGGAAGAAAGAGAGAAGGAGAGGAGAGAGGAGAGACGAGAGAGAGAGAGAGAGAGATGAAGAGAGAAAGAATAAATAGAAGATAGATAGAGAGAATAATTAGAGAAAGAGGAAAGATAGAAATTAGAATAAAGAATGAGGAAAGATAACGAGACAAAACGAAGAGAAAAAAATAATGATAGAAAATTATAAGCAGAATTTTGACCCGGTGTGTCCAAAGTGCTTGTCATCCTTTCGAAAAGAGACAGACAGATGAAGATGGATAATCATTATCGTTACTAATAAATAGGTTTCATAATTGACAATGAAACTCTTTATGTTTGTTATTATATATTTACCGAGAAAACAGAAATAATGAATGAAATATTTATGGCATGAATAAGTAATGATACGTTCAAGTACTTACTGATTAAATATCATGAATCTATTGTTTTCTGATATTGCATAAGGTTCGTGTATACATACAAGAGAGAGAGAGAGAGAGAGAGAGAGAGAGAGAGAGAGAGAGAGGAGAGAGAAGAGAGAAAGAGGAAGAATAGAGAGAAAGAGAAGGAGAGAAGAACGAAGAGAGAAGAGAGAGAAGAGAAGAAGAGAGAGAGAGGAGAGAGAAGAAGAGAGAAGAGAGAGAGAGAAGAAGAGAAGAGAATGCTTTTCATTCTTTCGAAAAGAAACAAAGATATGAGTAGACAGAAAAAAAACAGACAGGACATAGATAGATTTACAAATAAATAGAAATATACGTACAAATGCACACACATGCAATACACACACACACACACCCACCACACACACACACACACACACACACACACTAGTATATATATATATATATATATAATATATATAATATATATAAATATAATATATTAAATATATAATATATATGAAGAGAGAGAGAGAGAGAGACCAGGAGATTAGGAACAAATTTAAGAAAGATGAATGGCCAATTTTCAATTTATGTGAGGGCCCGACACCGATGAATATTAATCTTAGGGACAAGGCATATACACAGAAATAAGTACATATCTATCACTCTAGACATGCATAATCTCGCGGATAGACAGCATAGATAGATGAATGTCTGTCAAAAGAGATAGTTATTTGTAGACAGATATGCCTTTATGTGATGGATATTCATGTCTGTATAATACATAATATAAGCATATATGATATATAATAAGCATATAAATATAGGTAAATTATAGACTCAAAAATATATTATAATACTGTGGTTCATTCGATATAAAAACTGGAAAGGATCTTAGAACCTCGAACAAAGGCAAATACTTAAGCATTAGGAGCAGCTCACTGAATACAAACACAGACCTCTTATAAGAAAAACACTCAAGAACACCACCGGGATATTGAAAAACTCCGATCGCCTCGACCCACCCCAAGAAAGAGAAAAACTCCAAAAAAAAATTAACATAACGCTTCGAACTCGCCGAGAATTCCTCTCTCAGACGAAACCAAAACCGTTACTCTCCTTTATTTACTCGGACGATTTGACACCACGAATCCCCAAACGTCACAATTCAGATTTTTCTATTTTTCTTACTATGGTTGTAGTTTCCCTTTCTCACAGTGCACGCTTACCGTAATTTGTACTTGCCGTCGCACATTTAGGAATTCCCAAAGGAGATTCTCTCACCATATAATAGGCTTCTCGTATGTGGCAGGCATATATCGTGCCACCGGATCCCGTCATCATAGAAATTGTTGAGGATTGCTACAGCACTTTCTCTCCCCTCGGTTTCGGGCTGTGCGGCCATCCTGGAAGAAGAGAGGTTGGGGGAGGTGAATAACCGTTTGTTTGTCTGTTTGTATGTATTTGTATGGTGTGCGTTGTATCTGTTTGTTTATCTCTGTTTATTCTTCTGTGTCTATGTTTATCTGTATATGGTTGTCTGTATTTCTGTGAGTTTGTCTATATGTACATTATATTTGCATTGTCTACCGCAGATTGTGCATAATATCTATTCCTTCATCTAGTTCTTCATATCTTTACCTACCTATCTATATTATATGTTGTAGTTCTATAATTCAATTCTTTTTCATACTATTCAGTCTCTGTTCATAAACATACGACTAATCTGGTATCTACATTCATATCCGTATATATCTTCTGTTTAATTTTCACACATATGTAAACACAAATACAAGAGTACATGTACGCACACGCATGTATGAATGTAAAACACACACACACACACACACACACCCCCAAAACACACATAGACAATGGAATACTTAGGAAGATAAAAGCTAAAATCTAATTTGAGAATCATCATTTAGAAAATACACATACCACTATAAAAAAAACATTTTCATCATTACTTCTAATACGTAACATGGAACAGTAACTTATATAAACTGCAAACAACTAACTTATAACAAAAGTCAGTTCAGGTTGCCAATACCTTTCACTATGACTTGTGCAAAACTCGCACACCTGTTCATACTTGTATGAAACACCACTCACTTTACCTGTAACTCAATACCATTTACTAATGTTATATATGCACCATTTACACAAACAATTATGAACATGATCACATTAATTCACGCCATTCATTAACGATTTAACGTTTGAGATAACATCCGTAGTTGCTTGGTCAATTCACAGACGTAACATCCACATAATCTTTACGTTCGATTCACATATGTTGTAAATAAGATTAGTTTTCCTACATAGACGAATTACTTTAAAACCTTAACATCCATTCACTCATCCCTGACAAAAGTTACTCATCTGTGTCATATGCTACTCTTCCGTGTCATAGGTAAATTAGCTGTGTCATAGGGCACTCACCTGAGTCAGACAGAGGGGTCGGTGAATCTTCGTCTGCCTGTCACCTTGTCATAAGTCTCTCTCTTCCTAGTATCAAGCCACTAGCCTTGGACACTCACCCATGTCATAGGCTACACACCCAAGCCTTAAGCCACTCACCCTCCAGTCGGAGACCAGTTCAGACCGACGAAGACCGCCCCGGAAGGCCACAGCCACTTGTAGTTCTGGCGGACACCTCCGGTCCAGATGTATTTCATACGGTCTGCGGAGAAATGGATTTATTTTTTGTACATATATATATATATATATATATATATATATATATATATATATATATATATATATATATATATATTATTATGTGATTTTTGTTTTATAATTTCCTTTGTTGTGATATTTTCTTTTATATTCTGATTTTTATAGAGAGAGAGGAGACAGGAGGTAGGAGACAGAGAGAGAGAGAGAGAGAGAGAGAGAGAGAGAGAGAGAGAGAAGAGAGAAGAGAGAAGAGAGAGAGAGGGCAAAGAGAGGTAGGAGACAGAGAGACATACACACACAGAAAGAAAAACCGGAAAAAGCACAAGAAAAAAAAAACAAAATCCAAAAGACAAACGAGAATCGCACAGATGCCATCCCCTCCTCCCTCCACCCCCCCCCCTCAAAAAAAAAAAAAAAAAAAAGACACAAGATTCGGCCTCCCAACCTCCGGCGACGATACTGGAAATCCTTCTATCCTCATCCAAGCTCTCGATGCTGACACCGTGCCATTCCTTCCCTAGGCTGGCGCAGTATTGGTTCCCGAAGGCCCACTCGTACATCCTGCCTCCGTCGTGGCGCCAGGAAAAGTGGTAGTCGCTGCCTCCCTGACTCACGTCTACCTACAGATGGAAGGTGGAAAAGGAGGCGGAGTTTAATAAGGAGGGGGGAAATGGAGGTGTGAAGTAATAGGGAGGGGGAAATGGAATGATAAGGAAGAAAGGATTAGGAGTAGGGTTTGACAGAGAGAGGGAAATGGAGATGCAATAATGTAAGTGGTGGAAAAGGAGGCGGAGTTTAATAAGGAGGGGGGGAAATGGAAGTGTGAAGTAATAGGGAGGGGGAAATGGAATGATAAGGAAGAAAGGATTAGAGGTAGGGTTTGACAGAGAGAGGGAAATGGAGATGCAATATTGTAAAGTGGTGGAAAAGGAGGCGGAGATTAATAAGGAGGGGGGGAAATGGAGGTATGAAGTAATAGGGAGGGGGAAATGGAATGATAAGGAAGAAAGGATTAGAGGTAGGGTTTGACAGAGAGGGAAATGGAGATGCAATAATGTAAGTGGTGGAAAAGGAGGCGGAGTTTAATAAGGAGGGGGGGAAATGGAGTGTGAAGTAATAGGGAGGGGAAATGGAATGATAAGGAAGAAAGGATTAGAGTAGGGTTTGACAGAGAGAGGGAAATGGAGATGCAATATTGTAAGTGGTGGAAAGGAGGCGGAGAATTAATAAGGAGGGGGAAAATGGAGGTGTGAAGTAATAGGGAGGGGAAATGGAATGATAAGGAAGAAGGATTAGAGGTAGGGTGACAGAGAGAGGGATTGATTGTAGAGGGAAATAGAGGTGTGATGTGATGAGGGAAATGAAAAATGGAGGGTAGGTTCGACTGTGCGACGGAAATGGGTGTGGAGGTCGATAGGGAGAGGGAAATGGAGTCATGATATAACAAGAAAGAAAAGAGAATGACACGTAAAATAAGCATAACTGAAATGATCATATCTATAACAAAGGAAACAATGAAGATAATATCTCTAACACAACAATGGTAATACAATAATATATTATACCAAGCAATTATGATAATAGCAGTAATAATAAACACAAAAAGAGGCAGAAATAATAAAATAAACAAGTATATTATCATGAAAATGGCATCTTTAACACGAAAATCATCCACATGAAATAAAAATTCGATTCTCAGTAAAATTCAGCCTTTTTTCCGTGAAATAAAAAAAAAAAAAAAAAAAAAAAACATCTTAGCTGTGAAATTCATTACGTTTTTCTCTAAAATTCAACGTCAACAGGAAGTGGTGAAGGTGTGATGGAGGAGGAAGAGGGGAAGGAGGAGGAGAAAGAAGAGGAAAAAGAGGAGGAGGAGGAGGAGAAAGAAGAGGAAAAGGAGGGGAGGAAGAGGAGAAAGAAGACAAAAAGAAGAGGAGAAAGAAAAGGAAAAAGAGGAGGAGGAGGAGGAGAAAGAAAGAGGAAAGGAGGGGGAGGGAGGAGAAAGAAGAGAAAAGAGGAGGAAGAAGAGGGAAAGAGAGGAGGAGGAGAAAGAGAGGAAAAAAGAGAAAAGAAGAGGAAAAGGAGGAGGAGAGAGAAAAGAGAAAAAGAGGAGAAAAGGGGAGGAGGAGGAGGAGGAGAAAGAAGAGGAGAAAAAGAGGAAAGAGGAGAGAGGGAAGGAGAGAAGAGGAGAAAGAAGAGGGAAAGAGGAGAAAGAAGAGGAAAAAGAAGAGGAGGGGAGAAGGAGAGAAGAGGAAAAAGAAGAAAGAAAGGAAAGAGAAGAGGAAAAAGAGGAGAAGAAGGAAAGAGAAGA
>NW_020870528.1:136240-138740 GCF_003789085.1 Penaeus vannamei | reverse complement strand
CACACAACACACACACACACACACACACACACACACACACACACACACACACACACACACACACACACATATATATATATAATATATATATATATATATATATATATATATATATATATATATATATATATATATATATATATATATAGCGATGCTTATCTTGTAATCTGGTAACAACTTAGATATCTAGAAACTATAGCGAGACAAAATTATTCTCTTTTAACTCAAACACTCTCTTCCCTCTCTTTCTCTCTCTCTCTCTCTCTCTCTCTCTCTCTCTCTCTCTCTCTCTCTCTCTCTCTCTCTCTCTCTCTCTCTCTCTCTCCTCTCTCTCTCCTCTCTCTCTCTCTCTCTCTCTCTTTCTCTCCCCCCTCTCTCTCTCTTTCTCTTCCCCTCCTTCCCCCCCCCCCCTCTCTCTCTCTCACACACACACGCATACACGAACCAATACATATTTACCATGCAATACCATGCAATACAACTTCATTCACTAAACTGATTCACACGCTCAACACTTCATCCAGAGTCATTTAGTGAATGGCAGAAAGTCACGACGAAATGAGTAATCAAATACTTCATTGATTCGATTCACACGCATTGGCAGACTGGCTGGTTGCTTTTATAATGCATAGTTGCAATGTCATTTTCTTTCTCTGTTGCACATCTGATGATAAGACGGATGTTATAAGATTTTTTTTTTTTTTTTTTTTTTTTTTTTTTTTTACGTGTCCTATTTTGTTATTTCATTTTGTTAATGAATTTGTACTCTAGGAGTCGGAAGTGTTCAGTGTGTGAATTTAGTTATGGTAATGCACTAATTATCATTATTGATATCAAAAGTGAATAAGAATTTTATACGGAATGCGTGGTGTCTTACGTAACTCTGTTTCAAAAATGCCTTTTCATTTTTTTTTTCCTTGCGAGAATATTCGCCGAATTTGACATTGGAAAAAAATCACCGTACGATATTTTTTTCTCCCAAGGGTAGGTCTGGCAGTGCAGTTTGTCTCTCTCATTCTCGCAGTTCAGAAACAAAAGTTCGGTGAGATTTAGATTTTCAATTCGCAATTTTCAGCCTTCACTCTCGCTTTTACCTAATACAGACTTTCATTTTTTTTTTTTTTTTTTCTCTTCCACCAGTCTTTTAAAATCCAAGACTGTTTTTGCCTGAAATAATATACTAAAAACAATCACAAACTGAACTCTATTTTAGAAAAGTCGATGTTTTAGTTCTTAATTGATTAGGGAATGGAAGATTAGAGACGTGCAGTTTTTTCACTTTGACTTTCACAGATTTTTTTTTCTCTCACTTTGACTTTCACTTTAAGGGTCACTTTTCATTTCCCTTTTTTGACGAAAGTAACACTCCTTTTCTCCTGCTTTTGACTTTGAAGCCAACTTTTTATTTCGTAGTTAAAAAAAAGATTTAGATATCAAACTGGGGATTATGAAGTCGTTTCTAAAAGTAATTTTCTAAAAGATAGTTGCGATACATTTTACAGACCAACGCATCGCTATTCTACAAAAACGATAAACAATATCATGTTTTCCATTGATAATGCAGCGATAATATCTATTTTCCATTACTTACTAGTAAAAGTAACTATGCTTCTGTTACTTTTATTATCCAAAAATACCCAGCTCCTTTATTTCTCAAATAAAACTACATATTCATATAAAATCCATTAAATGAATATTACAATGTTTTTCCTCCCTATAACTTCATATAATCGGAGAGGAAAGTGTTCAGTCCCATTGTACTTAAAGCAACACTTCGTTCCCTAGTTATGAGTAAAGGTAATATTTTTCCTGTGAATTTGACTCGAAAGACAATTGTCTTGCCTTGACTCTTATTTAAAGGTTATCTTTCATTCTCTGGTTTTGAATTAAAGAGCAGTTTACACTAAGAGCAGTTTTCACAATTTTCACACCCACAAAAAAAGATGGTCAGGCCAATGGCTAAAAAACTTTTTTTTAAACCCTATACCCCTACCTTGTGTAAAAGGACGAAAGAATTGTGTGCACTGTATGTATGTGTGTATATATAATATATATATTATATATATATATATATATATATATATATATATATATATATATATATATATATATATATATATATATATATGTGTGTGTGTGTGTGTGTGCGTGTGCGTGCGTGCGTGCGTGCGTGCGTGCGTGTGTATGTGTACGTACACATACAAAACTGTGAGTGAGAGAGAGAGAGAGAGAGAGAAAGAAGAGAAAAAAAAAGATAAAAAGAAAGAAAAAAGAGAGATCTTACCACAATAAAAACAAAAATACCCCAACCATGATATATAATCTGTCTATTTTTTTCCGGACTGGAAACACCTGCTCGATTTTTTCCAGTAAACTCGATCAGGTTCAAGGGCAGAATGAACGGCGTCCATTATCGTGCCCAGTCAGTCAGTTGCATCAAGTTTTGGTCAATTGAACAGGTGGTGTCATTACCTCCTCGTGTGTGCATTTCTTCACACAC
>NW_020870528.1:113740-131240 GCF_003789085.1 Penaeus vannamei | reverse complement strand
ATAAACTCATCTCGAGCATCATCGGGCAAGGTAAGGCCGCTGAAAGAATTTTTTTCTTTTTCTTTTTTTTTTCTTTTTTGGCAGCGTATCAGAATGAAGAAAACAGTGGACTTCTTTTCAGCGTATCAAATGCAAGAAAACAGTGGACTTTTTTTTTAGTTTTTCCTTTTATTTCCTTTTCTAATAACTTCTTCAGCGTATGTTGCCTTTTTATTTTACTTTTTCCTTTTTTCCTTTTCTAATACTTCTTCAGCGTATGAAAATCAAAAAACAGTGAGGACTTTTTTTTTATTTCTTAACTTTTCTTTTCAGCGTATCAAAAAAAAAAAAAAAAAAACTGAGAACCTTTTATTTATTTATGTATTATTATTTTTTGTTATTATTATTATTATTATTATATTATTATTATTTATATTTTTTATTACTGTTATTTCTTTGCCCTCGGATGAATTATTGAGGTCTTTTTTTTCTTTCCTTTCCTTTTCCAATAACTTCTCTATGTATGCCAGAAAAAAAGTATTCAACAAGCGTTAGCCTACGTCTTCCTATCCTACTTCACACACCACGGGAGGAGGAGAAAGGGAGGAGAGGAGAGGGAAGGAAAAGGGAAGGGAAGAGCCAAACGGAAAAGAAGATTAAGATGATAACTATGATAACGATGATGGCCCCATAACTCCACATTTCCCGACATGAATGACCCTCTCTCTCTGTCCCTCTTCTCCCTTAGCCAGCTCCCTTCCTCCCATTCCCTCCTATTCCCCCTTCCTCCGACCCCTCTCCCTTAGCCAACTCCCTTCCTCCCATTCCCACTCCTTTACCTTTCTCTCCCTAGCCAGTTCCCTGCTCCTATCCCCCTTCCTCCATCTTTCTCCCCCATCTTTCTCCCTCACCCACACAACACTCATCCTTGTCTTTCTCTCCCCCGCAGACCGAGTAAAGTACATCTGGACGGGAGGATACCGCGACGGGTACCAGTGGTATTGGCCCTCTGGTCTTCCCTTCTACGGCCTCAACTGGTCACACACAGGAGGGTAAGTGAGGTCTTCGTCAGTGCCGGCGGTTTGGTAAGACGTATGAGAGGAAAGTGAATGCATGACAGTCACGAATGAAGTGGAATGATCTTAAGTGGTTGATCATGTGACTTTGAGAAAGGTGTGTGGGGGGGGGGGGAAGGGGGGGAGGAGCGGGATAGAGAGAGGGAGAGGGAGGGATAGAGAGAGAGAGGGGGGAGGGGGGGAGAGAGGGGGGAGGGGGAGGGAGGAGAGAGAGAAGAGAGTGGGAGAGAGAAAGGGGGGTGGAGAGAGAGCAAGAGAGAAGGAAAAAGAGAGAGAGAAAGAGTCTACGCGCCTGTATGTCCATATAAATTGATAGATAAATAGATAATCACGAACAAAAACATAACAATCATCAACACCCCCTCCCCTCCCCCGTCCCCCATCCTCCCCGCAGCAATGGCTACCCTCAGCCGACAACCGCGAGGGACGGCCGCGAGTTCTGCCTGGCGGTCCTCAACAACTTCTACAACGACGGGATCCGCTGGCATGACGTCGCCTGCCACCACGAGAAGCCCATCGTGTGCGAGCGGCGCGTCGGGTTCTACGGCTGAGGCAGCTGGCGACGCCTGGCAACTCCGCGATAATCAAAATAAAGTTACCAGAAAGCACTGGATTGAAAATTTTAATAAATTATGTGTACAGGGTGTGATGTACATACGGTTTTATATATATCATGATTACATGGAAAATAAAGTCCCATCCTAAATAATGAAAACGTGAATGTGTTTCTTGTGTAATATATCCTTGACTGGAATCAAATTTCATTGCAAGTGCTTGGTTATAATGTAAAATGAAAATGATGATAATGATAATGATAAAGATGATGGTTGATGATTGATGGTGATGATGATGGTGATAATAATGATGAATGATGGTAATGATGATGATAATGATAATGATGATGATGGGATTCTGGTGATTACTATTACTTCTAATAATCATCATCATTACCATTATCATTACCATTACCTTCACCTTCAACATGACCATAATGAAGATGATGATAACCTAACAATCTTGATGAAACTGAAATAAAAATAAACATTTGCAATGGGCTAAAACACAGCAGTGATTAGTCAGTCACGTGGCCAACCAACCGCATACCCATTGCTATTTTCACTACCAAATTAGTTAAACATGAAGAGTGATAAATAACGAAATATTAAGGTTAAGACGTGTACCCCCCCCCCCCCCCGCCCCGAAAATCGCCTTGAAGTCGCCTCAGACAAAAAAAAAAAAAAAAAAAAATCTCCATTTTTAAAAAACAACGTAAAAATCTGTTGTCATAATAGAGCTTTTAGTAAACTTTTTTTACTCATATCAAATCTTTAGGAGGACATTAATATCCATACAAAATTATGTAGCAAGGATCTAAATCTACACCGAGCTTCTACACAGATTGAATAGAAAAAAAATAAAAAAAAAAAAATAAAAAAAAAATAAGTTTTTTTTTTTTTTTGCTTTTTTTATTCTCTCATACTACATTTAACTTAACTTTCCTAAACAACTGTATTCACACATCAATTTTTTCTCATTTCTTCATTGTCTTTTTTTTTCTTTTTAATGTTATCATCTATACCTTTGAAGTATTTCACTTTACTGTACAGTTGTTACACTGTTAACGATGTTTCCACAAGTTTGATGTACTTTCTTTTATTTCCTTTCCAGTTTTAACACAACATTTTTTTCTATTATTCAATTTTTATTAATTTGTTTTATTTACTTATTTTTTTTCTTACTTTTGGGATGCAAATCTCGAAATATTTTCCTTTTAGAATATTGCAAAATACTTGAGCAATGAATAGTCAGAACTTGTAAGAGGATAATCGTGTTTAAACATCGTAGTACTGCACACCCAGAAGGTTTTATCATTATCCAGGATTTTATCCATTCTTTTATTAATATTTTATTGAGCTATTCTATTTATGTATTTATTAGTTTATATATTTATTTTTTTTATTATTCTTATTTTTTTTTCTTTCTTTTGCTAAATTTGGGGGACTATTTTATGTACTTTCAATTTATTTATGTTTGTTTATTTTTATTTTTTTTTTTCTTTTTTTTTTTTACCACCGCATGGGACGTTAGATAGATAGTCAATTAACGTCGTTGGATTTCTAATCATCACCAATTAGGGAGTTGTCAAACAGCCATCATCAGTGACCTGTCATTTGTCATCATCAACTATTCAATCTGTCATTAATAATTTACTATCTGTCAATTTACTGTAACTGATCATCGCCACTTATCAACCCATCAAAGTGTCATCTCAGTCAAAGTCAAAGTGTCATTAGTCATCACCAGTGTGTCATAGTCATGTCATTAGTCAACATTAGTCATCACCAACCTGTCACGGTGTCATTAGTCATCACCAACCTGTCAAAGTGTCATTAGTCATCACCAACCTGTCAAAGTGTCATAAGTCATCACCAACCTGTCAAAGTGTCATAAGTCATCACCAACCTGTCAAAGCGTCATAAGTCATCACCAACCTGTCAAAGTGTCATGAGTCATCACCAACCTGTCAAAGCGTCATAAGTCATCACCAACCTGTCAAATAAGTCATCACCAACCTGTTAAGGTGTCATTAGTCAGTGCATCAAAGTCAAGTGTTTGGGTGTCATTAGTCATCACCAACCTGTCAAAGTGTCATAAGTCATCACCAACCTGTCAAAGTGTCATAAGTCATCACCAACCTGTCAAAGTGTCATTAGTCATCACCAACCCTGTCAAAGTGTCATAAGTCATCACCAACCTGCCAAGTGTCATTAGTCATCAACCAACCTGTAAAAGCGTCATAAGTCATCACCAACCTGTCAAAGTGTCATAAGTCATCACCAACCTGTCAAAGTGTCATAAGTCATCACCAACCTGTCAAAATGTCATAAGTGTTCATTAATCACCAACCTGTCAGAGTATCAATCATCACCAACCTGCCAAAGTCATTGTCATCACCAACCTGCAAAGTGTCATTAGTCCCATCATCCATCACAACCTGTCAAAGTGTCAGTCAAGTGTTATTCATCACCAACCCGTCAAAGTATCAATCATCACCGAAAGCCATCATGTCAAGTGTCATTAGTCATCACCAAACCTGTCCATAAGTCATCAATGTCAAAGTATCACATCACCAGTTGTCAAAGTGTCAAAGTGTCATTAGTCATCACCACCTGTCAAAGTGTCATCATCACCAACCTGTCAAAGTATCAATCATCACCAACTGTCAAAGTGTCAAAGTGTCATTAGTCATCACCAACCTGTCAAAGTTCAAAGTCATCACCAACCTGTCAAAGTGTCAAAGTGTCATCAATCAATAAAGAAAAGTTTACCGAAACAGCTGATCTCCAAGGTAAGTGAAGCCTCGATGTCCATGACAAGACAAAACATCTTGGCTTCTGCATTTGTCCACTATAAAATCACACCCGACGAATCATAATGAAAAGCTCCCTCTCTAAACTGACAAACCTGCTATCGTATTCCCTCAGTCTGAACATTTGCTGTGACTTTAACTGGAGAGATTGACATACCTTACTCTTAACGTAACGCACCTTACTCCTAACGAGCTTTCGAGGTTTCAACAGAATACACTAATTAACTTAATTAACCGTTTCTTGTTAAGATTTCTAGTATAGTTTTTTTTTTTTTTGTCATGTATGCCGTGTAAAAAATCGAATCTAATGGCTAAGGATAACAGAACGTAGTAAATTAATTGAAGTTAAGGAGTCTTTGAGACTGTATGACTGGTAGGGAAGTTTACAGTATTAGTGTCAAAAGCAAAAGAAACTTAATGTTAATATTATCACCACTATCATCATTCCTATCAACTATTATTATTATAAGTACTAGTATCATTGTTTTCGTTAATATCATTAAAATTATCAATGTTGTCTTCGTTACTATTATCATCACCATGAACATGTAACCGTTGAGATATCTCAGACAGTGAGCAGTGACGCAGTGAAACAGAGTCAGGATAATCGAGCATTTTCAATCCAATAATTGAAAGGCTCTCGCGTTCTATCTGTAGCTAAATGCTGTGGCTACTGATGCACTGCCAGGGGCTGTGCTGGACAACAGATACTTGCATTTGGTGTAGAAATTTGGAGGTTTTGGCACTCTATGGAAATGTTTTGCGTGAAGGCTACTTGACATACGAAATATTCAAATATTTTATTTGGTCTCTCTCTCTCTCTCTCTCTCTCTCTCTCTCTCTCTCTCTCTCTCTCTCTCTCTCTCTCTCTCTATATATATATATATATATATATATATATATATATATATATATATATATATATATATATATTACATATTTATATATATTGTAGACATTCAACAACGGTTTTTAAAGTTTTCAATACAGTATTTGCAGATAAGTCCCTTTGATTTTCGCAGAGTTGCCAGGCGTCGCCAGCTGCCTCAGCCGTAGAACCCGACGCGCCGCTCGCACACGATGGGCTTCTCGTGGTGGCAGGCGACGTCATGCCAGCGGATCCCGTCGTTGTAAAAAGTTGTTGAGGACCGCCAGGCAGAACTCGCGGCCGTCCTCGCGGTTGTCAGGTTGAGGGTAGCCGTTGCTGGGGGAGATGGGGAAGGAGGTGTCAGGCAAAGAGCTCTTGACGTTGTTTATATTTCGTTCGTGAATATCTATTTATTTACCTCTCCACATGCACACGTGCGCGCGCAGACATCAACACGCATACACACCTCCCTTTAACTCTCCCTCTCCCCTCGTTCTCACTCACGCACACACACTACCTTTCTCCAAATTCCTTCACCAACCGCCTTAGGTAATGACACTTCCTCCTTGACTGTTATGCATTCTATCTTCCACTTAGACTGATTATCAACCGCCTCCCTAATGGAGTGTTCACTTACGCTCCTGTGTGTGACCAGTTGATGCCGTAGAAGGGGAGACCAGAAGGCCAATACCACTGGTACCCGTTGCGGTATCCTCCCGTCCAGATGTACTTCACTTCGTCTGCGAGGAAGACATGATATCAGGAGTGTTAATAATATGACGACTTCAAATGCTACTAAGACTCGTGTTATATGTGGAAGGCTGTTGTGTGTGTTTGTGTGCGAGAATCTGTTGGAAAGGTATTGGAATGTCTGGTTCTTACTCTTGAGTCGAACTATAGAGGGAGAGAGGGAGAAGGAGAGAAAGGGAGATGAAGAGGAAGATTAAGAGAAAGAGAGAGAGAGAGAGAGAGAGAGAGAGAGAGAGAGAGAGAGAGAGAGAGAGAGAGAGAGAGAGAGAGAGAGAGAGAGAGAGAAAGAAGAGAGAGGAGAGAGAGAGAGAAGTTTCAGTGCCTTAACCTTGTGCAATGATGTTGGCGATGATCCTGTCTTCCAGGTAGCTCTCGATGCTGACGCCTTGCCACCCGTACCCCAGGCTGGCGCAGTACCTGTTGGCGGCGCCCCACGGGTACTTCTGGTCTCCGTCGTGGCGCCAGGAGAAGTGGTACTCGCTGCCACCAAACCTCAGATCCGCCTTATACACAACGGGGGAACATATATACGCTATATACTATAGGAAAACATAATTTCTTCAGCGTTTTGAATGGGTGAATAGTGGCCATGATTAGATAATGCTGAATCAAAGAACTATTTGGTTGAAAAGATAAATAAATAAGTAAACATTATTATCTGTCATCATTCTATTTCCGCGAAAGAGAAAAACATTATTGTTCTCTGTTGAAAATAATAAAAGTAAACATTATTATCTGTCATCATTCTATTTCCGCGAAAGAGAAAAACATTATTCTCTGTTATTTGCAAAAGAAGTAAGCTTAATCCTTATTTATTTCTAGTTTATAATATGGTACTTACCCAATTGGGCTGGCTAATAGCCACAGCTACCACGGTCAAGAACAAAAGCGCCTTCATCTGAAACATGTAACTGAATATATTTTCTCATACAGTGTTCAGCTCAGTGACGCATAAATCTGTTAAGATAAATAAATAAATGGAATTATAATTTGTTTCTCAACGTTCCTAACAAAGATCATAGAAAAATAACACTTCTCTTCCCCAACCTTAACATTTCATATTCCTAACTTCCTCACTTTTACTATCAAACTAAACCATCAATACGTTGATAAACGAGTTATCCCAAGTCTTCGAAAACAGTAATGGCAGTAAAGTGGTCCATCTCATGCTTGTCCCTAACTAAAATACAAGTTCTACGATCATCATTTGATAAGCAGAGTATACGTTTCTGAATTAAATAATGAAATAACATTCAGGCAATCAAGTCGAATTACAAGTGGCGTAGCTCAGTGATATAGGTTTAGCAATCGCAGGGTCCTTGGTTCTCTCCCGCCCGCTCCTCTAAGTCGATACAAGCGAGAGTACTGGTATGCTAATATGAGCATGGTGGGGTCAAAGTCAAGGCAAAAAAAAAGTTTATTTTGACCGTGCGAGACGACTAATATTTTCTAAGCATTGCCGCTACCAAGCATTATCAAGGGTTTGAGGTTGTCTCGATCTAATGCCCATTCCTTGTTAATGGTAAATGGACCAACGTTCTTATTTTACTTTTAAAAGAAACCCAAACTTTAACGGATAGGATGCAGAACATGAAATAAGCCAAGGAACGTACGAAAGGTAGCAAAATTCACAGCTTTATCACCTCTCAAAAGACATTTTAAAATTACTTACACAAAAGATGATCAAAAAAAAAATTGGTGTTCCTAAATTATGAAATTTAATTAATATTCTAAATGACTGAAGACTTAATCTGCAACCCTTGTCCATCCGCCGTTGTTATTGTTCTTAATTTATTTGTTTTACTGTTCTTTGAAAATCTATGCAAACATTTTTCAAAATCTAATTCTGGTATCTACCCCATTTTGCCACATTGTACACAATAGAATCACTGCTTTCAAGTGTTCATAATTTTAACAAAGCACATGTGTTCACTGAATTGCCCGGAACTTATAAACGAATATTCAGTTATTCAAAGAGCACGTCCCTCTCCATCTAAAAATGAAGAAAAGTTGTTTTATATTGTTTAGTATCTTTCCGCCTAAAAAGAAAATGTTCTGGCTATTCTCACCGTGCTAAATATCGGAGAGATATCGGACATACAGGACTAGGACTCTCTGTTTATATACGACAGAGGTAATGAATCTCCCAAGGTTCTGCGGTTGTATTTTTTTCTTTTATAGTAATTTTCATTCCTTCACGATGGCGAAGCGACCACTTTTTGAGGCACGCAAAATAGGATGTCCTCAGTAAACATATATATGAATAACAATAAAATTCTTATTACATTCTTCATCGTTCCTATTAATAAATTTTAATCTGCTGATTTTCACAGTATGAAAATGCTAACCTTTTTTTATTACCTGCTATAATAATTATTCATAAAAGGACATCGTCAATTACATTTTCTTTAGTGGCAGATTCTAAAACTATATGGATACCTCCTCTCTGTCCCTGTTTATCTGTCTATAACACACTCCCGCTCTCTCTCTCTCTCTCTCTCTCTCTCTCTCTCTCTCTCTCTCTCTCTCTCTCTCTCTCTCTCTCTCTCTCTCTCTCTCTCTCTCTCTCTCTCTCACTCTCTCTTTTCTCTTCTCTTTCTCTCTTTCTCTTTCTCTTCTCTTCTCCCTCTCCCTCTCTCCTCTCCCTCTCCCTCCCCCCCCTCTCTCTCTCTTCGCCCTTACCGTTTTCTCCTAATACATCAAGGCAAAGGAATGAAACATTCTACCTCAAGATAAACAATAATCTTTACCAGAGCTAATAGAAACAAGATCATAAATAACGATCGTCAGACAGGTAGATAGAAAATAATGGGGTACGCATACACACACACACACACACACACACACACACATAATATATATATATATATATAATATATATATATATATATATATATATATATATATATATATATATATATACGTATTTGTACAGATATGTGTGTATGTATAAACACACACACAAACACACGCGCGTGCTATTGCACAAAGAGGGAAGTAATGATAATAAAACAAAACTGCAATAATACCATACCTAAACTTTTATCACGTGTACAATTAATCATGAAAAAAAGAAGGAAAAAAATACCGGAAGTTACAGGACAAGCTCTAAAAATAGGATCTTTGTCGAGTAGACAATAATTTAATGTTTTCAGTTGCAAGCGCCAACATTTTGCAATGATCACGTGACTCAGCATAAACACGGAATTATTCTAAAACAAAGGCGGCATAAAGGCGATGCTCATGTATGCCTGTATGAATTTATGTATGACGTAGGCAGGTAAGAATGTAGACACATAGCGGCAAAAAAGCTTATAGTTTTGTATGTTAATTGGGGAGCTTAATAACCTAAAATGACATCCGTTTTCTGTTCTCGTAACATTATTAATAATCAGTGATAAGCATTTTAGTTAATGTACGACAGAAAAAAATACAAAAAAGAAAAAAAAAAAGTGTGTATATATATATATATATATATATATATATATATATATATATATATATATATATATATAGTATATAGATATATATATATATATATATATCGTATAGCATTATATTATCGGTTGATTTGTTAAATAATGATGTTACATTAAGAAATGGTATTATTGATTTCTATCATTTATTGCAAATTACAAGGTTTTGTTGTGTTATGTGTTTTAATTCTTTCATATTTTTATATCATCTTTTCATTTAGCATTTTTTTCTATTCTGATACATCTTATGATGGATTTTGACTTTTTGAATTTTATATTTTTCAATTTCAATATCCTTTCAATATCCAGGAACATGTAAGACTTTTTTATCACTGCCATGATAATTATTCACAAATATCGTGAATCATATTTCCTTTAATGGCAGATTCTAAAACCATAAAATACCTCCCTCTTTCTGTCCCTGTCTGTCTGTCTATAGCACACTCCCCCTCCTCACTTTCTCTCTCTTGCACATATCATATATTTCCCTCTCAGTCATCAGTAAAATTGAATATAAGCTCCAAGACCATCTTCAATAAATCCCGCGAATGAGTTAAATTTTGAAATTAGAATGTTATATGTTTTATTATGTTAGTTATTTAAGTGTGTAAATGTACCCATTCACCCCAAGATTTGTTTTAAATAAACCGGTACAGCGTAAAAAGTAGAGGAATAAGAATACGTGTAATCTATCCTAAGCAAAAAAAAAAAAAAAATTTTGAACGATTTATTTGATTATTCCTTTCTTCTCTTTCTCTTCTCTCTCTCTCTCTCTCTCTCTCTCTCTCTCTCTCTCTCTCTCTCTCTCTCTCTCTCTCTCTTCGTCCTCACCATTTTCTCCTAATACATCAAGGCGGGCAATTGCAAAAAAAGGGAAATACTGATAATAAAATAAAACTACAATAATACAATACCTAAACTTTTATCATCGGTTGGTGATTTTGTTGAATAATGATGTTACATTAAGAAATGGTATTATTGATTTCTATCATTTATTGCAAATTACAAGGTTTTGTTGTGTTATGTGTTGGTTTATAATCTTTCATATTCTTTATGATCTTTTTATTTAGCTTTTCTATTCTGATAATCTTATGATGGATTTTTATATTTTTCAATTTAAATATCCTTTGCTTTTAATCAAAACGTATATTACCACACACACACACACACACAACACACACACACACACACACACAACACACAATACATGAACGTATATGCATATATACACACATTCGTCTATCTTTCTCCCCTTAATATATATATATATTATATCAATAGACATTAATGGCTAGAATATTAGCTAGATCAATACATTTATGGGAATTACCACACGTGCAGCTGTCAAATGGCGAATTAAAATCAAGAAATAAAGTTAAACAGGTAATTGCAAACCGTTATGTATTTTGCCAAGGTCGTTTGCTCATTATCTGGAGTTGACTAATTCTCGGTTCCGTAGGAGTGTACGTAAAAATAGCAACAGATAAGAGAGAGAGAGAGAGAGAGAGAGAGAGAGAGAGAGAGAGAGAGAGAGAGAGAGAGAGAGAGAGAGAGAGAGGAGAGGGATATGTGAATAAAGCAATGTAGAGAAAATCAGACTCATATGTATGTAATTATATACACACACACACACACACACACACACACACACACACACACACACACACACACACACACACACACACACACACACACACATATATATATATATTATATATATATATATATATATATATATATATATATATATATATATATATATATATACACACACACACACACACACACACATATGTATATATATACAAATACATATACTGTATGTGTGTGTGTTGTTGTGTGTGTGCCTTGTATACGTGTATGTGTGTATATTTATTTACAAACAAAAAGGAGAGATAATGAATTAAAAGCTAAAATACGCTCATCATTTTTTTCGGATTTCAATCATGCTAAGGCGTACACGCATCACACGCGCTTCACAACTCGCATGTTATAACAGACCCGTGAACACACTCTCCTTTTTTGGAACCTCAGCAACACGCGACATCAGGCTTATGTAACCTTGTTTTTGCATGACGTAAACGTGATAAAATTAGGGTTCATTATTTAAAAGAGTTTTTTTTTCTTTTACTTTTTTTTGTGCAGTACTAATGAATTGTACTTAGAAAAGACATACATGTATATGAATATACATACACAGATGCACATATATATCTACATAAGCGCGCATACGATACAATGGAGACGAGAGAGAGAGAAGAGAGAGAGAGAGAGAGAGAGAAGAAAGAAGCGACGAAAATAGAGAGAAAGGCAGAAATTCAGACAGGCAATATACATAAGATAAAGAAATGCGTTAGATACAAATAAAAGAATGCTTTTGAAATTTATTATATGATTATTCACGTTTCACACTGTAAAAAAAAAAAAAAAAATCCAAATAAAAAAAAAAAAAAAGCTTTCCGCAACTGTAATGGGAAAAGTGCATTTTACCGTAACTATAACCTTGTTATACATGAATAACCAATAAAAACTTTCCTTTGGTTTATGAGGTAATTTGTGGTACAAGCATATGATGGATAACATAAATTGCATGACCTTTATCGACGTAAATCACCTCACATGGAAATTACGTTATAGTACTTGTGGTAGATGTAAATACGAACTGGATCCATAAATGTGAGAAAAGTGAGAAAATGCTGTATAATCGGATATGTTATAAGTAATTATTGTTTGTTCCCTGGGAGTTATCATACGCTCTCTATTACAGATCTGTTTTAACATATATATTCAACCATTTGCAATTAGCTTTGTCTTCAGCTGACCAGTAAAATCAAGTAATTTTGACTTTTTTTTATGTCATAGTATGAAGTTAGCTTCTTCCACTAAATGCATCTAATGTAAAGTGTCTTATGCATCGATTTATATATATATATATATATATATATATATATATATATATATATATATATATATATAATATATATATATATATATATATATATATATATATATATATATATATATATATATATATATATATATATATATATATATATGTGTGTGTGTGTGTGTGTGTGTGTGTGTGTGTGTGTGTGTGTGTTGTGTGTGTGTGTGTGTGTGTGTGTGTAAATAAATATGTATGAGTATATATTTGTATATGTGTGTATATATGTCATTATCTGGATATGCTGGATATGTGGCCGAACCAGCTCACATATTCAGTTTTAAAAATGACGATATCGATAACCTGCACAGATTGCTCCAGTGAACAAATTTATTTATTTTACCGGATGTGTGCAGTGCACCTCAAGGGGATGGGGGGGGGGGGAAGGTCTTGCCAGCCTAGGCGTGTCTAAATGCTAATGAGGCCATTTGCAACAGGTGCAAATGGAGAGGGAGGAATGAGGGGAGGGAGGGAGAGAGGAGGGTGCAGGAGAGGGAGAGGGAGAGGAGAGAGGATGAAGGAGGAGGGAGGAGAGGGGGGGATATAATTTATATATATATATATATATATATAATATATATATATATATTATATATAATATTATATATGTAATGTATATATATATATATATATATATATATATAATATATATATATATATATATATATTAATTATAATATATATATTATAATATATATATAATATATTATATATATATGTATACGTATGTATGTACGTATATATATATATATATATATATAATATATATATATTGTGTGTGTGTGTGTGTGTGTGTGTGTGTGTGTGTGTGTGTGTGGTGTGTGTGTGTGTGTGTGTGTGTTGTATGTGTATGTATATGTATGTACGTTATATATATATATATATATATATATATATATATATATATATAATATATATGTGTTGTGTGTGTGTGTGTGTGTGTGTGTGTGTGTGTGTGTGTGTACCCCATACCACACACACGCTCATTTGTTATCTCTTTGCCTGAAAAAAAGAACACGAAGACAGTCATTCATTCTGGAATATAATGAAAACGACAAACAGCGCAAGAAACAGTTTTATTGCGTTATACTGGTACATTTATTCCCTAAACCATTAAGTCTTTGAATTCAATGTGCATATCATCTGAGCAACAGTAAAATAGTTTAGTTAATTGAGGACATTAAAAGAGACTTGAACAATTCTAAGGAGCACTTGAATCGTCCTTGAATTGCTTTGTTAAAAAAATTATGTCATTTTATTGTATAGATTATAATGTGTTTTATTTTAACGAGAAAGAGAGAGAGAGGAGGGGGGGAGGAGAGGAGAGAGAAAAGAAAAACGGGTGAGAGAAGAGAGAGAGAGAGAGAGAGAGAGAGAGAGAGAGAGAGAGAGAGAGAGAGAGAGAGAGAGAGAGAGAGAGAGAGAGAGAGAGAAGAGAGAGACAGACAGACGGAAAGGGTAAGAGAGACAGAAAGAGAAAGCGAGAGAAAAAAGAGAGAGGGAGGGAGAGAGAGAGAGAAACCTATATTGTAGAGAACATACCTTGTACAACATAGAAAGGCAAGTCATTAATCTTATTAAGTATGATAACCGGATAACCTTCATACCAAAGTCTACTATCTACGAAATGCCTTCAGTTACATTTTCACCATCGATTAAGGGTTAAATTATATTCATATCAACATGATCAAATATTTTACTGTCAGTCAAATATACATTTCTATCTCCTAGCAGAAATATGAAACATGATAACCAATAAACAGCAAATTTCATAAAACACAAAATTTGCAATATCGGAGATTGAAAAATAACGTGTCATTGACAAGAATAATAATAACACGAGGAAATTTACCATAAATAACTTCTGTTATTCTAAAATAACGTCGAAGGAAATTCTTCCACCGTCACCTTAAAAGAGAGAGAGAAGTGAGGTAAGAGGAAGAAAGGAAAAAAGAGAAAGACAGAAAAGGGGAAAGAAAAAGAAGAAAAAAGGGAGATCGAAGAAAAAAAGAGAGAGAAAGAAAGAAGATAAAGAGAGAGAGAGAAAGAAAGAGAAGAATAAAGAAAGAGAGAGAAAGAAAAAAATAAAGAAAGAGAGATGGAATAAAGAGAAGAAAGAGAAAGACTGAAAAAGAGAGAAAATGATAAGGAGAGGGAGAAGCGCAAACCATCGACACCTAACCCATTATAAGCAAACAATCCAACACAAACCACACATTAACCATAGTAATTTCTCCGACGTTCACAAACAACAGGCTTCTCGTGGTGACAGGCAACGTCATGCCACTTTATACCATCGTTGTAGAAGTTGTTCAGGACAGCCAAGCAGAACTCTTGTCCATTTTCGTAATTGTCAGGTTGTTGGTAGCCAGCACTGGGTTGAGGGACAAGGATAAAGTATAAGGTTATCGGTTGTTGAATGCTTGGATTGGGTTGTGTGGTTGGTTGATGGTTCTGGGTGTGTGTTGTAGAGGGTTGGAGAAATTGAGGTGTATCACAGTTAAGGGATAGTAGATATTCATGTTTTTTGTTGTTGTTGTTGTTGTTTTTTGTTTTTTTGTGTGAAATTGGTTAGCGACTGTTTTACTTTGAATATTTTGCAGTAAGATCACTTTTTCGGTATTTGGTTAGTTTGTGAACGAATTAATGTTATATAGAATTATATTATATATATGTATGTGTGTTGAATGCGTGTGTGTGTATTTCGTTTAGTAAGTTAGATTCAAAGATCTCCGTGGATTACAGGTATATGTATTCCACACAATGGAATGATATATTTCTAATACACATTTTTTCTGCTTCATCATTCCTAGTTTTTGAGACGTTTATAAAGAAAAAAAATAGTTGGCTCTGTACAAGCATTGCAAGAAATACAAAGCAAATAATAAATCAAATAAGCACACGGCAAAGATACAAAGACTCACACACACGAAAAACAAAACAAAAAAAAAAAAAAACTACGGTACAAAACAGTGTCCATGTAACTCACCTGCCAGTGTATGACCAATTGAGACCGTAAAATTTTGACCCCGAAGGCCACGCCCAGTTGTATCCTGTTCTATAACCTCCTGTCCAGATGTATTTGATGTAGTCTGTCAGAGAAAAAAAACAAACAAACAATCAAACGAATAGAATAAATGTATCGTTGTTGCTAAAGCTAAATGGCTACTGGTTGAGTAAAATAAAAATTATATATGCTAAAGACAAAAAGAAAATATGTATTTATATATCTATCATTCTTTGCATCTACGTATATACATCTATATTCATATTTATTTATCTGTCTATTATTTATCTATCTTTCCATCTGTCTATTTATCATCTATTTATATCAAAATAAGCGTATTTTTTCTGAATTACTCAAACACAGCTACCCATGATATGCATCACAATTCTGCAACGCATATACAATACTATACCAAGGCGCCCTACAACCTTTTGCAAGAACGTGAGAAATATATTTATCCTCCTCATAGCTCTCGATGCTGATACCCTGCCACCCATGGCCGAGGTTAGCGCAGTATCTGTTGGCATAATTCCACGAGTACTTCTGGCCTCCGTCATGACGCCAGGAGAAGTGGTAGTCGCTGGCTCCGAAGGTAAGGTCCACCTGGGATTTTAGGTTGTTATATTTTGGAAGGTGACGCGGTATAGTTAGAATACTAGCTAGATTCTCATATACATTCAGTGGGAATTACCACACGTGCAGCTGTCAAATGGCGAATTAAACTTAAAAATCTAACTGGCGTATTTATTTTATGTTTGACTACTGAGGTTCTGGTATCGATGTCTGTTCGTGTTAGGTAGATAATGTTTGTTGTTAGTTGGTTTGGTATATTGTAATATTCAACGACGTATTTATTTTTACTTTAAATGTATGTTGTTGTAAGTGAAGTTACCTGAAAATCAGATGTAATACCCGCTCTTACTGATGATGAGACTCACTTGTTAGTGATAGGTGTTGGTGTTTGTTATAATGTATATTGTTATTTAACTCAATATAGTATTCAATTTGCGTGCAATATCATGAAGGTGAAAACTAACATCAAACGAGACGGAATAATGTAATCTATCAATGATATGTGCAGTATTTTCACACAAACTGAATGAACGATATAAATTTAAACTAAAATTTAGTGATCACTGAGTACTTACTATGCCGTAATTGTGGGCGTGATGGTAAATGACAGATTTTCCATGATGGTGAGGCACTGTCACTGTCACTGGCCTGTGTACAGCCACTGTTCCATGGTCTTCATAACCGTAACCGCTGATGCCGACCACAGATAAGGCGCAGGAGAGTAAGAACAGCTTCATCTGTACGAGATTTTTTATTAAAATGCTGGTTAGTAGTGTTTAATTTAAATGCTGGTTAGTAGTTAAATTAAAACGCTGGTTAGTAGTGTTTAATCAAAATGCTGGTTAGTAATGTTTAATTAAATTGCTGGTTAGTAGTATTAAAATTGAAATGCTGGCTAGTAGTGTTTGATTAAAATGCTGGTTAGTAGTTTTCTGTTAGGTAATGCACACATAGTTATATTCAGTTACTCCACGCTCTTAAACACACTCATCATCATCATCATTAGGAGCTAACGCCGACGGGGGCGCATAGCCTCGTCCACCTTTTGGAATCCCTCATGGCAAGCCGCCAGGCAGGGACTCGGCCCATCTCGAGCTCCTCCCGACAGGTTTGATCGATCTGCCCAAGCCACGACCTCCTAGGTCGTCCCACAGGCCTCCTACACCCAGGGTTGTCTCTTACAGAGACAGCCTGATGAGCAGGATCAGCCTGTGGAAAGCGAGCCAGGTGGCCATATAGCCTGAGTTGGCGATCGCGGATTGTGCAGGTAATAGGTCCTGTGCCAGTCTCACGGTGCAACCGTTGGTTGGACACATGGTCCCGGCAACAGTACCCCATGATCCGGCGCAAGGACCTATTACAAAAGGCATCAAGACGAGACTCCAGGGCACTGGATAATGTCCAGGTTTCACTACCATAGAGCAAAACTGGTATTATCAGGGTCCTGAAAGCCCGTA
>NW_020870528.1:103740-106240 GCF_003789085.1 Penaeus vannamei | reverse complement strand
TGCTGCCTTTCTTGGAGATGTTGGACGTGGCCGTTCCTTCAAAGAAGAAGTCGCCTTCGGGCAAAGGTTTCACGAAGTAGTACCTGTCAAAGAGCTCGATGTCCCCGTAGAGTGTGTAGCGATGCCAAACGGGCATCCTGCACAGACTGCATTTCAGCTCGCTGATGCAAGGCCTCGATCCTACGTCGCCAGTAACCAAGAGCGTGGAACATTTTGCCATCAGGTCGTTGGCTTTGGCGTCGCTGGTGCTGATCCAAGCCACGTGGACGTCATCGGTGACGCATCTCTTCAGGGAGTCATCCGTGAAGTCCACCAGCCCTTGGAACACTTCTTCCTCCGAGAGCAAACTTCCCCCGAAGGCTCCACACAAGGCGTCCAGCTCATGGTAGCATCCAAGGTGTCTGACGACCAGGTTGTGGGCCGACGGAGAACAGAGCTCCCCCTCCGCGTACTCTACGACGACCATGTCCCTGCGACGAAACCAGGAGGCGCTGACGGGCAAGAGGGCAGCGCTGGCGACGAGGACGGAGCACGCGACGGCGGTGGACAGGACTTGGGAGCCGTCTTCGGGAAGACCTGCGGCCAGTCCTTCGTGGACGGACACTCCGCCGACGTAGGCTGAAACCGACGGCGGGTCCACGCTCGGAGAACCGAAACACAGGCCAGAAAAGCTCTCGAGGGAAAGGTCTATCTCGGCGACTGATCTTTCAAGACGCTCGCCATTCACGATGGCCCAAACCTGCAATAGAAGTTCGACATGATTGGTATTTACGTTTTTTTTTTTCCCCTCTGTGTTTCGCCGTCTCTCAAATGGCAGGAAAGATCAACGTTTTCCTTTCTTTTTTGGTAAAATTATTTTCTATACTTTACACTGGACTCAAAACCATAGAGATAACAACTTTATTCAGTCCAATTAAATGTTATAGAATGCATTCATCACCTTCCTTCTGTCTGCAACGAACCGAAAACAAAATGTGTTCCAAACATTTTCCACGAAGGCGCTGCTGAAGACGTACATATCTTCGTCAATTTTCAACCACAGGGACGAGGAGTTCACACCTGGCAACCATACGTGAATAGATACGAGAAGGAGTTAAAAACAGACATATAAATACCACAATCAAACATATTCATACAAAAATCCACACATAATTAGATTCATGGATGATTACAGAAATTCAATAACGATAGGATAAAAGATTCTGATTCTAAAAACCCTTATACCAACACTAACATACAACCAAAACACATAAAAAAGCCCATTCGAAACTATACTTCCAATACAGCATCAGACTCACCTGCCGCTACGTGTTTCTGGCTAATGCTGTATAAGAAAATGACACCCAGGCCGACATCCCCCATTTGTCCATGAGGCCGCAGAAGACCACATACCGTCATGTTGTATGGATCGAACGCCTGCATGCCCAAGTACGTGATGTTATCTGACGCCACACAGAGCCCAGCTGTATCACTCTCCAGCGTCACCACCGGCACTGTACCACCTGGAAGTGTGGAGATTGTGCTGTTATAAGCTACGTTATGTCAGTATATAGATTAATGTAGAATGAAGGCTAAATAAGTGAGATAGTGACCACGAATAAGTGAATGTGGAATAGGATAAATGAATGTATCTCGGTTTGTTGGTACTTTCGACAACCTTTTCGAAGCTATATATTTGATAATTCAGTTGATTAAGCACTGTGTGAGATGTTGTATCGGTATATGGATGAAGGCTTAATCCTAATCATATTCTCTCACCTACTGGAATTATCAAGGCAATCAGCAGGGCCATCACCATCACTCTCACCATCATAGTCGGCATTGTCACCAGCTGTCGGGAAAGAATTATAAATATGAAAGAAATCCATATTGTTCCTCTATACATAGAAATAAAAATATATGTATTTGTCTATCACACACACACATACATACATATATATATATATATATATATATATATATATATATATAGAGAGAGAGAGAGAGAGAGAGAGAGAGAGAGAGAGAGAGAGAGAGAGAGAGAGAGAGAGATTGCAGAGACTTTGGGGTTATCCATAATTTTCATCATTATCACAAATCTTGAAAGCGTAGACTTGAGCAACCCCTAATATATATATATATATATATATATATATATATATATATATATATATATATATATATATATATATATATAGCAGACGAAAAATGATGGTGGATCAAGATCTACTTACCTATTTGTGAATTCTTATTTTGTGATTCTAAGAAAATCATATGAATACAGGATAAAGCCATGTCTTGGTATAATGCTCTTTCACTATATATATATATATATATATATATATATATATATATATATATATATATATATATATTATATATATATATAATATATATATATATATATATTATTTATTTATTTATTTATCTATTTACTTATTTATTTATATATGGATATAGATGGTTTGGTGCAGATGAAAAATGTTTAAAGCAATATTGAAATATTTTCCCTACTTTAAAA
>NW_020870528.1:93740-98740 GCF_003789085.1 Penaeus vannamei | reverse complement strand
ATAATAATAATAATAATATAATAAAATGTAATAATAATAATAATGATAGTAATAATAGATAAATAATAATGATAATAGTAATAAGTAAAAACACTAGTAGTCAGTAATAAGTCTGAATATTAATAAGTAATAATAATAGTAATCAGTAAATAATAACGCCTCTGAATGCTCATATCCTCAAATGCATTATATATGCTCTTGGTTTTTGAGATATGTAGGTCTACTTAATTAAATGGGGGTTGGGGGTTGTATGGTCTAACCCCCCCCCCCCCCACCCCCCCCACACACACACACACACTCTCTTGTACGTCTTTGAGTAGAACGAGTAGATAGTCCAAGAAAAGATATTAATATGTATTGAAAGTACTGGCTGTTTGAACATTCTCTCATTGTTATCTACACCGGTTTCTTTGTCTCTCTCTTTCCCTTTGTCTCTCTCTCTTTTCATCGAAATTTTCATAGACTTTTATTGTCATTCCTCCTATCTCATTATCAGTAATACGTTGTATCTCCTTTCATTTACTCGCTGTTTGTTACTCGCTATTCAACTCCTGGTCAGCTGATTTCTATCTTCATTGCGATGTGAGATCGATACTAATTGTAAGATAGAAGATAACAGGCACTAGTAGGTGGCTGTGGGTGTGTACTCTCTCTCGAGTTTCTTCGTTGATTTCATTTTCATTTTCTTTCTTTCATAGACACCCACACGTAAACACACACGCACAAACACACACACACTCACGAACACCAAACACATGGACATGTACAAGAAAACTCTCTCTCTCTCTCTCTTCTCTCTCTCTCTCTCTCTCTCTCTCTCTCTCTCTCTCTCTCTCTCACTCACTCACTCACTCACTCACTCACTCACTCACACCACACACACACACAACACACACACACACACACACACACACACACACACACACACACACACACACACACACACACACACACACACACACAACACACATACACACACATACACACACACACAACACATTATACATACCACACAAAACATATCTGACACACACGTATCTGCACGAGTATATCCACGTACACACATATTCCACAGAAATGATATATTGAGCAATTTTACGCTTAGCTATGTTAACAGTAGCTTCTCGTTTGTATTATTTCGTGTTTACGTAGGCGGCGGAGAGAGAGAGAGAGAGAGAGAGAGAGAGAGAGAGAGAGAAGAGAAGAGGAGAAGGAGAGAGAGAGAGAGAGAGAGAGAGAGAGAGAGAAAGAGAGAAGAATATATATATATAGATAGATAGATTATATAGATATAGATATATATAGGAGAGAGGAGAGAGAGACGAGAGAGAGAGAGAGAGAGAGCAGAGGAGAGAGAGATGAAGAGAGAAAGAGAAAATCAGAGACCAAGATCATTTTGGAGTTAAAAACTCTTGCACACTAAACACTCTTTTAGAAAACTTTCATTGCAAGGACATAGTTTAGAATTTTAGGATATAGTATAGAATTTTGCGGTCAGAATATTGGCTAATTGCTGCGGAAATAATAGCAATTAAAATGAAGAAAATTTCTTTTAGATTACAGGCGCCTCTTTTGTAATATCAGAATCGAAAATAAATAAATAAATAAATAAATAAAAATATCAGAATAGAAAATAATTGAATAGATAAATAAATAAATAAATAATAAAAAGGGATACAGCGCTTATACAAAAAAGAAAAGTATAAGTGACAACTAGTAGATTCGAAACCCATTATACCTTCGTCGTGTTGATCTTCGTCGTGTTTATACATCACATATTAGGCCGCTGTTGGAATTGCAGGGTGGGGTCCATACCCTTCCCCTCCTCTACGTTTCGAGTCCCCCGAGCTATCCTTTTCAGTGCGATATCCATTTCTGTTTCAGTCTATAAACTGGTTAAATACGGAGATAAAAGAAAAAAAATAGTGTTCATACTATTTTTTTTTCAGGTATGAATGGATCAACAATAATATGATGATGTGTGATAGAAGTTTAAGATAAACGAATCACGCTATTTGTTTTATTACAATCCACGACCGAAACTGTGGATATATCCGTACATAAATGTATACATAGACACACACACACACACATACACACATCCAAGCACGCACATACACTCATACACTCACACACACACACACGCACACACGCACACACACACACACACACACACACACACACACACACACACACACACACACACACACACACACACACACACACACACACACACACACAACACACACACACACACACACACACACACACACACATATGCACACATCCAAGCACGCACATACACACGCATATATCTGAATATTGATAGACAGTAAAGTGCCTCCCATACTCATCTGGGCCCCTAGAGTTCCGCCAAGTTTAAATGACCTGTCACGCTACAGCGTATGACACCAACGTCCCAAGCAACGTATGGGCAATGTCGTCATACGCTGGCATACGCTGATGAATGCTTGACGTAAGTTAGGCATGCGTCGTTTACGTCAGAAACACGTTGTCATACGTCAATGTAGGCTTAGTCGTTTACGTCAGAAACACGTTGTCACACGTCAATGTAGGCTTAGTCGTTTACGTCAGAAACACGTTGTGTCAATGTAGGCTTAGTCGTTTACGTCAGAGACACGTTGTCACACGTCAATGTAGGCTTATATATGCAGAGGCGGGTAATTCTTTGTGTTTATGCCGTCGGATGAATTTTAGGTTAGGACCGCGGTAAACATACGTTGAACGCGCTGGAATGACGGTAATGGTACGTCACTCATACGCTAAGGACGTTTATCCTACGTTGGCATGTGTGGCGTGAGAATCCGATGGTGGATACTCTCCCTCTCTATCTCCACCTGTTCTGATTCTGCTTCTTTTGCTCTCTCTCTCTCTCTCTCTCTCTCTCTCTCTCTCTCTCTCTCTCTCTCTCTCTCTCCTCTCTCTCTCTCTCCTCTCTCTCTCTCTCTCTTCTCTCTCTCTCTCTCCCTCTCACTCACTCCCTCTCCTCTCCTTTCCCATCCCCTCCTCTTCTCTCCTTTTCTCTACCCTCTTCACCTCTCCTCTCTCCTTCCTCTCTCTCTCTCTCTCTCTCTCCTCTCTCTCTCTCTCTCTCTCTCTCTCTCTCTCTCTCTCTCTTCTCTCTCTCTCTCTCTCTCTCTCTCTCTCTCGCGTATCGCTGACGTATGCAGCCGCAGAGGAGAGAGTGAGAAAGTGAGAGGAGTGAGAGAGAAAGATAGGAGAGAGAAAGAAAGAGGAGTGAGAGAGAAAGATAGGAGAAAGAGAAAGAAAGAGGAGTGAGAGAGAAAAAGAAAGAAAGTGAGAGGAGAAAGAGAGAGGAGCGAGTGAGAAAGAGAAAGAAAGTGAGAGAGAAAGAAAGAGGAGTGAGAAAAGAAAGTGAGTGTGAGAAAGAGAAAGAAAGTGAGAGAGAAAGAAAGAGGAGTGAGAAAGATAGAAGAGAGAAGAGAGAGAAAGTGAGAGGAGAGAACGTATACGCATTGAACGTATGCGTATGCCTAACCTAACGAGTCCTTGACGGATGGAAACTTATGTCGTGCGTATTGCTCGCGTATTAATAGATTCATATAAAAAGGCTGGAATTTCTGCATCTTCATCACTTGTCCCATGACCATGAGAGATGGAGGTAGCAATTGGCAGCACAATTGGCAATTCACACACACACACACACACACACACACCACACACACACACACACACACACACACACACACACCACACACACACACACACACACACACACAACACGCACACACACCACACACACAAACACGCACACACACACACACGCATACACACACACACACACACACACACACACACACAATTTCCGACGATACGCTGTAAAGTTGTGCGTATTTGAAAAATGCGATTCGTTACTCGCACGTTGGTCTCATACGCTATAATTGTGACAGCCCCATAACGAAATAACTTCATATTTTCCAGTTACCAGATGAAAAGTCGAACACTGAAAATTCTGCCAGAAAGAGGTATGTCGAACAGATGATACCAAGGCTTCGATCTGACTGTTAATTTTACTCTCATACTAAGTATAAGTATTACATAAGTATAAGTATTAAGTATTACATAAGTATATAAAGTATATAGTATTACATACGAAGGCTTCGATCTGACTGTTAATTTTACTCTCATACTAAGTATAAGTATTACATAAGTATTACTTTGCATTATACGTAAGAGATATTTACACTGTATCACTAAAACATGGCCTTCTAGTGATATAGCGAATGTGGAATGTGGAACTAGTTATTTGCCTTGTCCAACGAGCCATCTGGCAGTTATTGGAGTTTTGTGCACTGAATAAACTATAATCGCAATTTTTTCTATCATTATTATAGTTACTATAATGATAATTACTATGTTATTAGAGACATTTAGCAGGTTACTACGATCGCATTTTTTATTATCATTATAGTTACTATAATGATAATTACTATGTTATTAGAGACATTTAGCAGGTTGGCATTTGTTCCAGGTACCTGTCAAGCGGTAATGTCATGTATACCTCTATTTTTTTTCGAGTAGGATGCAGAGTTATCAATTTTGTGGTAGTACGTCAATTAATAAAGATCATTATATAATAACACCTTTGAACCGATCGTGGTTACTCCGTGTACAGCCATGTCAGAGTTGAATAACAGACTATTCACCTTTATGACACAATGCCTTAAAGGTGAAAAAACAGATCAAAACAAAAGTCGAATAACTGCCAGATTGCTCGTTGGACAAGGCGGGTGGCTAGTTCAACATGCAGTGCAGAATTCGGTACATCACGTGAAGGACATGGTTTAGTGATAAAGTGTAAATATTTCGTTCGTATTGGTGTATTAAACTATGAGACCGCGCGTGAGTTTTCTCTGTGAAATGATGTATTGTGATACACACACACACACACACACACACACACACACACACACACACACACACACACACACTATATATATAATATATATATATATATA
>NW_020870528.1:83999-86499 GCF_003789085.1 Penaeus vannamei | reverse complement strand
CTGTTATTATTATTATTATTATCATTATTACAATTATCTTAATTATTATTAGTATTGTTATCATTATTACTGTTATCATACACATGTGCATATACTTTTTATTAATATTTCTATCATTGGTATCATATCATCACCATTATCATTATCATTAATATCATCATTCTCATAGTTATTATCAGCAGCAGCATCATCACCATCTCCATCACCTTCACCATCATCATCATGACAATTATCATAATCGTTGCTATTACCATTACCTATATCATATCATTAACATTTCTATTTTAATGAGGGTGATGATCATCATCATGAACATCACTGTGTATTTGTGTGTGTGTGTGTCTGTGTGTACGTGTTCACGCACGCGTGCTTGTTAGTGTATGTATAAACATGAATATATAGATAGATAGATAGATAGATAGATAGATAGATAGATAGATAGATACACACACACACACACACATATATATATATATATATATATATATATATATATATATATATATATATATATATATATATATATATATATATATATATATATATATATATATATATATATATATATATATATATATATACATATACATACATACATATATTTGTTAACTGATGAGCGTGTTTTCATGAGACATAAATCAAAGCAAAGGAAAAAGAAAGTAAGAATAACCGTTAAACCAAGCGAAGTAGAGAGCGACCGAATCAGCATGGCAAGGGACGAGAATGTTCAAGAGCGAGGGAGTCTGCGCGCCGGACCTCCCCCTGTCACGTCGCGGGGGCAGCTGAGGGCCAGTTAGTGTTGAGCGGGAGGTCGCCACGGACTCGCCTTGTACGGTCTCGCGTCATGGCTGTTGCAACAGGTGAGGACAGGCAGTTATTTTTCGGGGGGTTTTCTCATTTTTTGAGGTATTTTGAGGAGATGGGTTGGTTGTTTTTTGGTTTTATGGATGTTTTTTTGAGTGGGTTTTGTTTTTATTTATGGGATGGGAGAGTGATATTCGGTTTCGTGTAAAAAATCGCATTTATCGACACGTTTGGAAGTACGGTCACCCACGGATCCAAGAAGACAAACTATAAGAAAAAATAACGAACGCAAAGGAAAATAAAAACGTAAATAGATAAGATAAAAATATATACATATAAATACCATAAAATTTATATAGATGTGAATGAATAAGAATTGTCGATCCAGAAAGAGTTGCCAGGTAACCATTCTTACCGTACAAACAATACAAACTGAAACATTTTTCCGGAGAACTAGCTGGTAAAATTCCAGATTGAATTGATTTAATCTCAATCCTATTTCTTGTGTTCGTTTCCTAATAGTTTAATTGCTTTGCTTTTTTATGAGTGTGGTATCTTTTGTTAGTTTTTATTTATATGAACGGAGAGGTTTTTAGATAATAAAAGATTCCTTTACATTTATATATATATATATATATATATATATATATATATATATATATATATATTATATATATATATATATATATATATATATATATATATATATATATATATATATTCTATATCTTTATTTTCTAAGGTGTCATCACAGGGTGTTATTATATTTGTTTATTTTTTTGATGATATATAATCATGATTGTCGACCGTGTGATCTATAAAAAGAAATACATACATATTTGATTCAGATATTCGAAGTCTTCGTGTCAGTTACTTAAATTAGTATTTATAGTCATTATCATCACTCTGTTTTGTTTTGTAAATGCTAGTATTTTTTCAGTTTTACATTTCTCTAAAAGTACTTATTTCTATAAAGCTCACATACACAAGCTTACACACACGCGCGCGCACACACATACATACACATATACGCACAACGCACACACACATACAAAAAAACAACACCACACACACCACACCACACACACACACACACACACACACACACCACAAACCACACACACAACACACACACACACACACACACACACACACACACACACACACACACACACACACACACACACACACACACACACACACACACACACACACCACACACAACACACACACACACACAACAACACACACACACACACAACACACACACACACACACACCACAACACAAACAAACACACACCACATACAAACAACACACACAACACACAAATACACGAATCACAGTTGGGTTTGTTTATTTACACATACAAAGGTAACTATGTGCATGTTGAATGTTAAACGTGGCAAACATTCTGAATATCCTCACACTTCAGCAATTTAATTTTACTGCTTTACTTTCCACATATATTTTTTCGACTGTATCATGTCTCGTATCGAAGGAACTAAGATCAATACACAACCAGATAAACACGTAAACAAATAAACAAATACAAATAAACAAATACATAAGTAACATGATAGATAGGGAAGTTGATAAGCAAAGATGATCAATATTACAGTAGATGGATAACTAAGAGGAGATAGGTAGTAAATAAAACAGAAAAAAAATGACTATAAAGATTTTGATTATAACA
>NW_020870528.1:63999-73999 GCF_003789085.1 Penaeus vannamei | reverse complement strand
AAAATGAAGTCACCACAAAAAACAATACGAATAGTAACAAAATATATTCTCGGGATCTATATAAAAAAAATCTCGTTATTGTAGATAATTGATTATGATAATGTCAAGAATAATAACCGTAATCAGTGTCGACGAGTTTCTGGTTCCTTTCGTCTATAGCCTTGACGACGACGTAAACAAAAGACGATCAGTGGGATCAAAGAGTTTTATGCGTAAACAAAAAGATTCGAATCCTTTTATGTAGTCTTTTTTATGTGTTTTAATCTGTCTTGGGATAATCTTCCTTTGTGTTGATTTATGTCGTTTCTACATCAGACTAGTTTAAAAATAAGTGAAGAGGAAGATAATGCGCGAAAAATGATAAAAGAATAGCTATATATATATATATATATATTATATATATAGTATATATATATATACTAGCTAGTACTTATATATATATATATATATATATATATACTATATATATATAATATATATTACGTCATCATGCTTAGTCACATCATGGTCTCATTGTGCCACAAAATATGTATGATATGTATGTATATATGTATAATGTATATATATATCATAATATATNAGCCTTTACCTCACCTTATTAGAAAACGAGATTACGAGTTTTTTGAATTATTATTGCGAAACTCTGCGGCTTTTGACTTCCGCTTTCACTTCTCGGAGCAAGTGATGGTGAGGGCGACGGGGAGATTGAGGATAAGGATGAGGATGATGAGATGAGGGTGAGAGTGATGATGAGGAGGATAAGGAGGAAAATAGGATAAGGATAATGACAATGAGGAAAATAGGATAAATATAATGACAATGATAATGTGGAAAAAGAGGATAAAGATAATGAATGATAATGAGGAAAATAGGATAAATACAATGACAATGATAATGAGGATAAAGATAATGACAATGGTAATGAGGAAAATAGGATAAATACAATGACAATGAGAATGAGGAAAATAGGATAAATATAATGACAATGATAATGAGGAAAATGGGGATAAAGATCATGATAAATGATGTTAATGATAGTCATGATTCTTTTTGTCAGTATCATAATGATAATATACATAGTAATGATGATAATATTAAGACTATTATTGATAATCTTACATAGAAATAAAGATAAGACTAGTTGTAGTAACAGTAATAGTAGTAGTAATAATACTCGCAATAAAAATAATGATAACAGTGATACTAGCAATCATGCTAATTATGATGATAATGATGATAATGATAATGGTAAAAAGTAGTAATGATAATAGTAAAAATGATGATGATGATGATATTACATTATAACAATAATGATAATTATAATATGGATAATAATAATAATAATAATAATATAATAATAATAACAGTAATAATAATAATAATATAATGATGATAATAATAAAAATAATAATAATAAAACAATAATACTGATAATGATAATATAATAATATTAATAAGGATAGTTATAATAAGGACAATCATGATGATAATGATACTACTAACTACTAGTAATATTAATAAATGTTATTAATAATAATAACGATAATGATAACATTGAAAGTAATAATTATGATAGTGATAATAATAATGATGATGATAATGATGATAATAATAATAATAAGGTGATGACTAATGGATGATAATGATAATAATGATAAAAATGATGTTAGTACTGATGATGATAATAACAATAATATCTAAAATAGTAATACAGATTACAGTGATAATGATTTGATGATAATGATAGTAATAATAATGCATATATAAATTAATATTTTAATAATAATAATGGTCATAATGAGAATAATAACAATAGTAATAATAATAATAATAATAATGATAATGAAATAATAATAATGATAATAATATAATAATAATAAGAAGAATGATAATAAATTATATCATAGTAATAATAATGATTAATGATAATAATGATGATACTGATAATAGAAATAATAATAAAAGTGTTTATGACGATAATGATGATAATGATACTGATAACGATAAGTATTGACGCACACAATTAACAATACTAACAACAACAACAACAACAACAAAGAACAACAACAACAACAACAACAACAACAACAACAAAGCCGAAGTTTGCCTTCTTCAGTCATACAGTTTATCGAAAGCTTTACCAAGTATTCGAGATACCTTCATAATCAGTCAACAATAACCACCTTGATAAGAGTAATCAGAGTGCTACCTCCTCCCCCCCCCTCCTCTATTATCACATCCCCCCCTCCCCTCCCCCTCCCCCCTTTGCCTCCCCTATCTCTCTTCTCTGGACTCTTCTCTGATAAAGGGAATCGGATCGCTTGTCATTGGATGTGTCTGAGGGAGGGGGGTAGGGGTGGGGTGGGGGTGGTGGGGGGGGGGGGGGCCGAATGAAAGTTTTTTTTTTTTTATTTATGTGTCTCCTCTCTCTCTCTCTCTTTCTCTCTCTCTGGCCGTCTGTCTTTCTGTTCTCTTTCTTTCTGTGTCTTTCTTCTCTCTCTCTCTGTCTGTCTTTCTGCTCTCTCTCTCTCTCTCTGTCTTCTGTTCTCTCTCTCTGTCTTTCTGTTTCTCTCTCTCTGTGTCTTTCTGTTCTCTCTCTCTCTCTCTTCTCTGTCTCTCTTCTGTCTTTCTCTCTCTCTCTGTCTCTCTCTGTCTTTCTCTCTCTTCTCTCTCTGCTCTCTCTTCTTTCTGTCTCTCTCTCTGTGTCTCTGTGTGTCTTTCTGTTCTCTCTTTCTCTCTCTGTCTGTCTTTCTTCTCTCTCTCCTCTCTCTCTCTCTCTCTCTCTCTCTCTCTCTCTCTCTCTCTCTCTCTCTCTCTCTCTCTCTCTCTCTCTCTCTCTCTCTCTCTCTTCTCTTTCTCCCTCTCTCTCTGCAGATATATATTATATGTATATGTGCTATCTATCTATATAATGGAGACGGGGCGGGGCTTAGCTCGGAAATTGCCAACAAAAATTTTCACCTGTGTGTAACGATTCCTAATATGTATGTATGCATAAATGTGTGTGTGTGTGTGTGTGTGTGTGTGTGTGTGTGTGTGTGTGTGTGTGTGTGTGCATATATATATACATATATATACATACATATACATATGTATGTGTATGCGTGTGTATTTACGCATGTATTTATCCTCCTCTCTGTCATTTACTCTTGCTCCGTAAGACATCGTAAAACTCGTCCAACAGCTTTTTTTTGGGCAGTTTTATAGGCTCAGAAGATTCTTGATCAGGAACACATACACACACACACACATGATGAGAGTTTTGATTTTATTTACACATTCCCATATACCTGGTAGTTATTACATGTTGTGGAATATCGCAACCAATTTTTGACTTCGAAATATCTGAATTTACACAAGACAAAAAAACAAAACAAAAAAAAAGACGTTTTGGCTGTAATGAGGCTCAAAAAAACATTAATGTGCTACAGTCATGAGGTAAGAGTGAACATCCCATTGCTTATATTGTAGATGAGACTTTAGATTAACAAAAATATTTGATAAGCGTATTTTCCGGCAGTTGGTCATGACAACACCTTTGGTCGCCATGTCATGTCATGGAATTCACCCGGCAGTTGGTCATGACAACACCTTTGGTCGCCATGTCATGTCATGTCATGGAATTCACTCTTTTAGGATATCAAAGTAGAAAAGGGCATGTAACTCTCACTATATGATACATCCAAAAATATTTGAAGATGTAATGGTGTGTGATGCAAGACTGTACTTTCCTGTTACGATGAATTGAAGATATCAAAGCCTATTTAGCCACTGTGGTAAACTGATATCTAATCTCAGAAAAAAACTACATTATTTTGAGTGATGTTTAATTGTTTTTATTCAATTCTAGTGATTTCCACGCAGTAATAGTCGTAGTTTCTTTATTAGATATAACATTAAACTTAATCCAATTTTTAGTACATCTTCTTCGGATGTTTAAACGGTGAATTCTCTTTTAATGTGTTTATCATGTTCTCATCTCCATCATTCTCCCTAAAACATATCCTCAATCGTTACCAAAACAATGAATAATAAAATCATCAAATCTCATTAGATCATTTATTCAATGTCTTTTCTAGAATGAAGGATATTGTTCTTACTGAAGTTGCACGCTCTTATTCTGAAGAAACTTAAATGCAACATCAATATTTGCTTGTGTTAGGTTCAGATATGTTCGCATTAAGGGTGATTTTAGCCTGAATTGATTGATTTTTATGAAGGAGTCTTTACTACTGTCATAGAGATCCATGCCAATTTTCATTATTTTTATTATTGATGGTATTATCCTTACTGTCATTATTGTTATTGTTGTTATTATTAATATTAAAATTGTTATTATTATTATTATTTATATTATTATTATTATCATGAATTATCATGATTATTTTTATTATCAACTAGTAGTAGTAGTAGTAGTAACAGCAGTATTAGTACCATCATTATATTCTTTACAATTGTTATTATCATCATTATCATCTTCATGCTCATCCTCTATCTCCTCCTTCTCCTCCTCCTCCTCCTCCTCCTCCTTATTATTATTATTATATTATTATTATTATTATTATTATTATTATTATTATATTATTATTATTATTATTATTATTATTATTATTATAATCCTTCTCCTCCTCCTCCTCCTCCTCCTCATCATCATCATCATCATCATCATCATCACCATCACCATCACCACCATCACCATCACCATCATCATCAACATCATTATTTATAACAATTATTAATATCATCATCATTACTAATATCATCAACATGATCATAACAAACCTAAAATGTGAATAAGTAATACAACAAATTAGGAACAACTCGCCAATAGTTTATATCAGTAAACCACACTTGCTTCGTCACCCTTGTTAAACATCTTTCTTAAAACACTTCTACAAAACATATACTCGGCAATATAATGGCCAAAATCCATTCACTCTACGTTATGATGTTATTAATAATAATATAATATATTTATATTATAATGTAATATCTATTTTTTTTTTTTATTATAACTTTTGGTCTGTACTTTGCATTACTATTTGTTATTTTCTTCCTTTTTTTTTCCTTATGTTTTCCGGTCTGTTGTACACTGTTATTGTCTACGTTGCAATATTATTTATCTTTTTCTTCTTTTTCTTTTTATTTACGTTGCACTGTTATTCATTTTTTTCGGTCTTTCTTCTCTATATCTTCCACTCTACGTCAGACTGTTATGTTTTATTTTCTTTTTCTTTTTTTTCTATTTTAAACTATTCTTCCAGTCTACGTTACACTTTTACTCATTATTTACTTCGTTCTTTTTTCTTTTTTTATTATTATTATTATATCTTCTAGCCTACGTTAGACTATTATTTATTATTTATTATCTCTTTCTTCACCATATCTTCTGGTCTACATTAGAATATTTTTCATTATGTTCTGTGTTCTTTCTTCACTATATCTTCCAGGCTATGTCACACTATTATTCGTTATTTTTCTTCGTTCTTTCTTCACTATACTTTCAGTCTGTACGTTGCGCTATTGTTCAATATTTTTTCCCTTCCTTTTACACTTCTAATTTTTTTTTTTTTTCCTTTTTTGCACTGTTCAATATTTTTTCTTTCTCTTTTCAATATGTTCAATATTTTTTCTTCCTCTTCGCACTATTGTTCAATATTTCTTCCTTCTCTTTGCACGTGTGTTCAATATATTTTCTTTCTCTTTGCACTATTGTTCAATATTTTTTCTTTCGTTTTGCACGTTTGTTCAATATATTTTCTTTCTCTTTGCACTATTGTTCAATATTTTTCTTTCGTTTTGCACGTTTGTTCAATATTTTTTCTTTCTCTTTGCACTATTGTTCAATATTTTCTTCCTTCTTTTTGCACGTTTGTTCAATATTTTTTCTTTCTCTTTGCACTTTTTCCTTTGCACTATCGCAATTTCCTTTTTTGCACTTTTCAATATTTTTTCTTTCTCTTTGCACTATTGTTCAATATTTTTTCTTTCTCTTTGCACTATTGTTCAATATTTTTTCTCTCTCTTTGCACTATTGTTTCTTTTCCTTTGCACTATTGTTCAATATTATTTCCTTCTTTTTGCACCTTTGTTCAATATTTTCTTCCTCCTTTTTTCACTATTATTCAATACTTTTCCCCTTCTTTATTCACCATATCCGCCAGGCTACGTTACGATATTATTAATCCTTCTCCTCCTTCTCCTCCTTTTCCTCGTTATTTCTTCACCATATCTTCACTCTCCTTCGCAGCTGTCGTTGCGTCGATCCGTTACCATGACAACACGTGTTATTTTTTTATTTTTTTATTTTTTTCCTTCGTCATTTCGGACGCAGATTTCACGAGTCGGCGAACTGTAGGAGAGAAATGATAAATAATAAATGATAAATATAATAATTGTCTTCCGAGCTGTAGAGATATTATTGATAAAGCTGTAGGAGAGAAATAATAAATAATAAATATAAATATTAATTGGTTGATAATTCTCTTCAACTGTAGGAGAGAAATGGACAAATAATAAATGATAAATATTATTGGTTGATAATTGCTTCCGAAGTGTAGGAGAGAAATGGTGATATAAATAAATGATAAATATTATTGGTTGATAATTGTCTTCCGAACTGTAGGAGAGAAATGGAGATAAATAATAAATGATAAATATTATTGGTTGATAATTCTCTTCCAAACTGTAGAGAGATATGGAGATAAATAATAAATGATAAATATCATTGGTTGATAATTGTCTTCCGAGCTGTAGGAGAGAAATGGTGATAAATAATAGATGATAAATATTATTGGTTGATGATTCTCTTCCGAACTGTAGGAGAGAAATGGTGATAAATAATAAATGATAAATATCATTTGGTTGATAATTGTCTTCCGAGCTGTAGGAGAGAAATGGAGATAAATAATAAATGATAAATATTATTGGTTGATAATTCTCTTCCGAAATGTAGGAGAGAAATGGTGATAAATGATAAATGATAAATATTATTGGTTGATAATTGTCTTCCGAGCTGTAGGAGAGGTGATGATAAATATTATTGGTTGATAATTCTCTTCCAAACTGTAGGAGAGAAATGGAGATGAATAATAAATGATAAATATTATTGGTTGATAATTCTCTTCCAAACTGTAGGAGAGAAATGGAGATGAATAATAAATGATAAATATTATTGGTTGATAATTGTCTTCCGAGCTGTAGGAGAGAAATGGTGATAAATAATAAATGATAAATATTATTGGTTGATAATTCTCTTCCGAACTGTAGGAGAGAAATGGTGATAAGTGATAAATGATAAATATTATTGGTTGATAATTGTCTTCCGCTCTTTCTAAATGGCAGGGTGTACTGTTATGTCAGCGGTGAGGGTGATGTACATGAGAGTTGATATGACCGCCATTTTTTTGTTATTTGTTATCGTTGTTGTTGTTGCTGCTGCTGCTGTTATCATTGTTATGCTATTATTATTATTATTATTATTATTATTATTATTATCATCTTCATCATAATCATCACCATCATCATAAGCAGCAGCAGCATTATTATTATCATTATTACTACTATTATTAAAGTAATCATCTTCATCATTATTATTATTACTGTTTTTTTTTCTTATCATTATCATTATTATTATTATGATTATTACTGTTATTTTTTCTTATCATTACCATTATTATTTTTATTATTATTATCATAATTCGCTATATGATTATTATTATCATTGTTATTATTACTATTGTGCTACTGCTACAACTACCATTACTATTACTAGTATTACTATTACTAGTTCTACCCTTATTTGTATATTTGTCTTTAATGATGATAGTAAAGCAGTAATTGTAAATAAAACATATTTGCCTGGTATCTTAGCTGTTGAAGTAGGGATGCAGTTATTAAATGTCACAGGATAACATGTGGATTTATAGCAGTTAATCGAAGATATTATTTATTATGGACTCTTGTTGAAGTTAACGAAATCGTAAGAAAGATTTTTATTGATATGTGATACTGACTCGAATGCAATTAATTTTATATCACACATTATACACTTATACACTCGATCAGGTTTTCATGATCCCATGCAAACAGTCAAGCACACTCAGAAACACACACGCAATCGCATGCACGCACACACACACACACACACACAGATTTAAGTTCACCCCGATTGACCTCTCCCCCTTCCCCCTCCTCCTCCTCTTCCCGATCTTCCCCATGCTTTTCCTCCCCATACCCATCCCCCTCCCTCCTCCTCTTCCTCCTCCTCTTATTCATTATCCTTCTCCTTATCACCTCCTCCTCCTCCTACTACTCCTTCCTCCTCCTCCTCCTCCTCTTCTTCAATGTCCCTCTCCTTATCCACCTCCTCTCTTTCCTCCTCCTCTTCTTCCTCCTCTCTTCTCCTCATTCTCCTCCTCTTCCTCCCCCTCCTGTTGTTGAAGAAAAGATAAGACTTTATGGCCAGGAAGAAGGAAATTATATAGAGCAATTATTCGTAGTAAATCCTTCATTGTGAGAGTTAACTTGTATTTTTTTCCTTCTTTTTTTTTTTTTTTTTTTTAACTGGTTTTGTCTGAAAGGACGAGAAGTAAATCCGGGGTCTCTCTCTCTCTCTCTCTCTCTCTCTCTCTCTCTCTCTCTCTCTCTCTCTCTCTCTCTCTCTCTCTCTCTCTCTCTCTCTCTCTCTCTCTCTTCATACCTTGCCTTTAATGCACAAGCACCCACAGGATCCTGCGCCTCACACGCCTAAGCAGGAGAGAACACGCCCACACACATATGCACTAAAGCACACGCCTTTTCGCAAACACACACACATGCAGGTTCACATACACACGCGCACATACACCCATACACGCACGCACACAGGCAGGCAGGTTCACACATACTCACACACACACACACACACACACACACACACACACACATTCACAGCACACACACACACACACACACACACACACACACACACACACACACACACACACACACACACACACACACACACACACACACACACACACACACACACACACACACACACACACACACACACACACACACACACACACACACACACACACACACACACACACACACACACACACACACACACACACACACACACACACACACACACACACACACACACACACACACACACACACACACACACACACACACACACACACACACACACACACACACACACACACACACACACACACACACACACACACACACACACACACCACACACCAGTTCACACACACACACACACATCACACACACACACATACACACACCCAGGTTCACACACACTCGCACGCACGCACAATCTCCCTGCAAAGTCCCCCTGGCTCCCTAAGACGAGCACACGACCTCCGGCAGCATAAAGCATGCCAGGCTGCGTATTAAGATGTCAGAGGACCCACACACACGTACAGGGGCCCCGTCAGAAGCTCAGAAGCCGTCTCGACATCTTGACCCCTCGTCGTTGTCAAACAAGAAGCGTCTATGAGGATTCCGTCTCCCTCTCTCTCTCTCTCTCTCTCTTGGTCTTTCTCTGCCTTCTCTGTCTATATATCTGTCCCTGTCTATCTGTCTGTCTCTGTTTCTGTTTCTGTCTCTGTTTCTGTCTGTCTGCCTTTCTCTGTCTCTCTCTCTCTGATTTCTCTCTCTCTCTCTCTCTCTCTCTCTCTCTCTCTCTCTCTCTCTCTCTCTCTCTCTCTCTCTCTCTCTCTCTCTCTCTCTCTCTCATTCTCTCTCTCATACCCTCTCTTTCTCTCTGCCTTTTCCCTCTTTTTCCGATTCTCTCTACTCTCATTCTCTTCAACCCTCCCTCCTTCCCTCCCCCTGGCCTTCCCCTTCCCCCTGGCCCTCCCTCCCCACCCCCCTGGTCCACCCACCCCCGGGATCGCCTGTCAGTGATTTTCCCATCCGAGAAGCTTGCGGCCGGATACCTGGGCGGCCGGGGGGTGGGGTGACACCGAGGGCACAG
>NW_020870528.1:48999-53999 GCF_003789085.1 Penaeus vannamei | reverse complement strand
TCCCCCTCCTCCTCCTCCTCCTCCCCCCTCCCTCTCCTCCTCTCCCTCCCTCTCTCCCTCCCTTACCCACTCTCCTCCTCTTCCTCCTCCATCGTCCTCCCCTTCGTCCTCCTCCCTCTTCACCACCTCCTCTCCTCCTCCTCCTCCTCCCCCTTCACCACTCCTCCTCCTTCTCCTCCTTCGTCTCCTCTTCCTCCACCACCTCCTCCTCCTCCCCTCTCCCTTCTTCCTCCTCCTCCTCCCACCCCTGCTCCTCCTCATCATCACCTCATTCTCCTCTTCTTCCTCCTCCCTCCTCTTCCCCTTCCACCTCTTTCCCCTCTTCCTCCTCTTCCTCCTCTTTCTCCTCCTTCGTCCTCCTTCCTATGCTAAACACCCGCTTCCTTAAGGACCCGAAGACAAAACAGACAAAGGGGGACGACCTCCTCTTAAGGAAAAGTTATTGTCGGTAGTTTCAAAGACGCAGACGACTCTCCTCCTCTGGATCGGAAAAAAAGAGGGAAAAATTGCGAGAAAAGAGGAGAGAGAGAGATAGGAAAAAAATGCTGAAAAGAAAGAGAGAGAGGGGGGGGGAGAGGGGGGGAGGGAGGGAGAGGGAGAGAGAGAGAGAGAGAGAGAGAGAGAGAGGGAGAGGGAGAGGGAGAGGGGAGGGAGAGGGAGAGGGAGGGAGGGAGGGAGGGAGGGAGGGAGAGAGAGAGAGAGAGAGAGAGAGAGAGAGAGAGAGAGAGAGAGAGAGAGAGAGAGAGAGAGAGAGAGAGAGAGAGAGAGAGAGAGAGAGAGCCCGGGGAAACGAAAACAATGAAATAGAGAAGAGAGAAAAAAAAAAAAACGAAAAGAAATAGAGACAGACAGAAAAAAAACGAAACGAAAACAAAGATAATAGAGAGAGAAAAAAAATACGGTATAAACTGGACGAAAAGCCGTATTCAAAGTACGGTACAAACAACACGAATTTCGAAACCGCTCGAGCTGTAATTGAGAAAAATTCGAAGACAAAACACAGTCGAGGAAATGGCGAAAGAGAAGAAAAATAGAAGCAAGATAAACAAAACGGTTAATGGAGAGAGAGAGAGAGAAGTGAGTTAATGTGAGTTTACGTAATAATGGTATTAAAAAAATAGATTTTCCGCTTAGAAATAGTACGTTTAGGGATAAAGAAAAAAAAAATTAGATGGAGGACGAGTGTATCTATCTTTTTATGTCCTTTTCTTCCATCTTTTTTCTCTGTTGTTTCTTTCTTCCTCTTTTCGTCTATTGCACAAAGGTTAAGTGTGCCGTCTACTAAACAGGTGCTGCTATTCGTTCACGGACAAGGTAATTACACCATAAATGGGACAATCTGTAGTCTCGTTATCTCTGTCAATAAGCCTTTAAAGATCGATTTGTGTGTGTGTGTGTGTGTGTGTGTGTGTGTGTCGTGTGTGCTGTAGTGTGTGTGTGTGTGTGTGTGTGGTGTGTGTGTGGTGTGTGTGCGTCGTTGTGTGTGTGTATGTGTGTGTGCTGTTGTGTGTAATCTCACGAAACACTGTAAACACACTAACTCGCACAACAACTACACCACACATGCATAACATAAACACACACCAAGCAACATAACACAACACACAAACAACCACACACACCACACCACACAGCACACACCACCACACACACAACAACACACAACACACACACACCACACACACCACACACACACACACACACATTCACACATACAACACACACACACACACACACACACACACACACATACACACACACACACACACTTAGACTTCCAGAAAGACGAATTTCACTTTAAAAAATACACCAACATATCCAGCATTTTGAATTCAAAATCGAAAGAAACAAATAAATGTGTTTCGTTGTTCGCCAAAGCATTTTTGTTGTTGTCGTTTTTGTTATTGTCTTTTTGTTATGTTTATGCTGTTGTCGTTATTGTTATTGTTAATGTTTATGTTTTTGTCGTTTTTGTTTTGTCTTTTTGTTAATGTTTATGTTTTTGTCGTTTTGTTATTGTCTTTTTGTTAATGTTTATGTTTTTGTCGTTTTTGTTATTGTCTTTTGTTTATGTTTAATGTTTTTGGTCGTTTTTTTATTGTCTTTTGTTAATGTTTATGTTTTTGTCGTTTTTGTTATGTTAATGTTTATGGTTTTGTCGTTTTTGTTAATGTTTTTTGTTAGTTTTTTTTGTCGTTTTTTGTTATTGTCTTTTTGTTAATGTTTATGTTTTTGTCTTTTTTGTTATTGTCTTTTTGTTATGTTTTATGCTGTTGTGTTTTGTTATTGTAGCTTTGTTACATTTTCTCTTTTTTCATTGTTTTATAATTTGTTTACTTTATTTCACATTTTACAATATGCTCCGTTTTCTTTTCTTTTTTTTCTCTTTTTTTTTAACACAATGTGCTCCTGTCTCTTGTCTTCTTTTCTTATACAATATGCTTCTTTTTCTTGTATCTTTTTTATACAATATGTTCCCTTTTATTTCTTTTAAACCTTTTTTTTCATTTTTTTTCGTGCAATCCAACAGCCCTCCTGTGCTCTGGGTGTCTTGCAATCGCTCACCTGATGTCCTTGTTTGTCGGTTTGCTTGTTAGGGTCATCACCGTTGTTTGTCTTCGTTTGTTTCATTTTCTTTGTCTTTATTCAGTTGTCTGTCTGTTTACCTGGACATTTCGTTGTTTGTTGGTTTATTTGTATGTAAATTCATGTCATATGTTTGTATGACATATGACCTCCGACCTCCGCCACCCCACCAATTTCAACTTCACCTCCTCCACCACACCAAACCCTCCACTATCTCCACATCTCCACCACCACCACCACCACCCCCTCCACTATCTCCACCATCTCCACCACCACCACCACCCCTCCACTATCTCTACCATCTCCACCACGACACCACCCTCCACTATCTCCACCATCTCCACCACCACCACCCCCCCTCCACTATCTCCACCACCTCCACCACTCACTCTCCACCATTCACCACCACCACCACCCCCTCCACTATCTCCACCTCTCCCTCCACTATCTCCACCATCCCACCACCACCACCCCCTCCACTATCTCCACCATCTCCACCACCACCACCACCACCCCTCCACTATCTCCACCATCTCCACCACCACCACACCCCCTCCACTATCTCCACCATCTCCACCCCACCAACCCCCTCCACCTATCTCCACCATCTCCACTACGACCTATATCTCCACCTCCACCTCCTCCACCACCTATAACTCCACTACCACCACCCCCTCCACTATCTCCACCATCTCCACTACGACCTATATCTCCACCTCCACCTCCTCACCACCTATAACTCCACCACCACCACCCCCCCTCCACTATCTCCACCATCTCCACTACGACCTATATCTCCACCTCCACCTCCTCCACCACCTATAACTCCACCACCACCACCCCCTCCACTATCTCCACCATATCTCCACCACGACCACCTCCACCTCACCTCCACCACCACCACCCCCACCACTATCTCCACACGACTATACCTCCACCTCCACCTCCACCACCACCTATCCTTCCACCTCCACCTTCACCTCCACCACACCTTCACCTCTCTCCACACCTATAACTCCACACCACCTATACCACCACCTTCACCTCCTCCACCACCACCTATACTTCCACCTCCACCTTCACCTCCACCACCTCCACCTCCTCCACCACCTATAACTCCACCACACCTATACTTCCACCTCCACCTTACCCCACCACCACCTTCACCTCCTCCACCACCTATAACTCCACCACCACCACCACCTCACCCTCCGTCCACAACGGCGACAGTGACTTCGATGCGTCCCAGATAGTGATCCAAAAGCGCCGATAACTCCCTGCTTTATCCTTTTATCCTTCTTCCTTCCTTCCTCACTTCAGTCTCTCACTTATTCTCTCTCTTTTTCCTTCATTTCCCTTTCACTATCATCAATATAATTCATTCATCATTAGATATGAAGGCTATAATTGGATAAAGATGTGAATGAAGAAGAATATGTGATAACGGAGATATGGTGATAATGATGATGAGGGTGATAATGAGGATAATGATGATTCGGTATATGATAATGATAGTGGTAGTTGCGTAGATGGTGATGATACTGATCGGAATGATGATGATAATGAGGAAATTTACAAGGCAAAAAAAAGAGAGAGAGAGAAAAAAAAAAAAAAAAAAAAAAAAAAAAAAAAAAAAAAAAAAAAAAATATATATATATATATATATATATATATATATATATATATATATAATTATATATATATATATATATATATTATATATATTATATATATATATATATTATATATATATATATATATATATATTATATATATATATATATATATATATATATATATATATATATATATATATATATATATATATATATATATATATATATATATATATATTATATATATATATATATATATATATATATATATATATATATATAATATATATATATATATATATATATATATATATATATAAAGCCAGGGTTTTATCGTCACTCGCTTCACTTTTCTATTATTTTATATATGTTTTATTTATTTATCTATCATTTATCGCTTTTTGTCTTCGTTGATTTGTGATTTTTTTTCTTTTTCTTTTTTCTATTGTTTATTGTTGATTTGGTATTATCGTTTTATTGGATCTGTCGTCGCATTTCGGTATTCTTTTTATTTATTGTCTATTTAGGTAAGCATTCCTTATCATTATTTTTTTCTTTTGCGTTGTTTTATTTTATTCATTATTGGCTTCGTATTATCATTTTAATGGAATTGTCATCACATCTCTATTTTGCATTTATTGTTGTATATCAAGGTACATATATATTATAATTTATTCATCACAATTTCGTATAATCTAACACTGACTCCCTATAATATATTTCCTATAACAATTCACGTCACACTTTTGTTAAATGTTACGTAGATAAATAGACAGTTCAGTAAATACATATTAATCT
>NW_020870528.1:20000-27500 GCF_003789085.1 Penaeus vannamei | reverse complement strand
ATAATGATTATGATAATAATGGTAACAATAATAATGATAGTAATAATGATAATGACAACAACAACAACAACAACAACAACAACAACAATAATAATATAATAATAATAAGATAATTAAATAATAATAATAAAAATATAATGATTATGGATAATAATGGTAAAATAATAATAATAGTAACAATGATAATGACAACAACACACAACAACAACAACAACAAGCAATAATAATATTTAATTAATAATAAATTAATAATAATAATAATGAATAAATAATAATAATGATAAATGATATGTATTAATGATGATATAATGATCAGATAGTAATGATAAAAACGATAATTAATCAACAATAATAATAATAGTAATATAATTTATAATATATATAATAATAATATATAATAAACAATAATTAATAATAATATAATAATAATAATAATAATAATATTAATAATAATAATAAACAATAATAATAATAGTAATGATAATAATAATAATAATAATAATAATAAATAATAATAATAATAATAATAATAATAATAATAATAATAATAACAATAATAATAACAACAACAACAACAGCAATCAAAAAACTACAATAATACCAATGATATAAAGCTAACAAAAACCAACCAACAACAACAATATGATACACGTTTTAATCACCAGAACAATTAGAGCCGCTGAGTGCCTGTTCAGTCGCCCTGGATCACTCTCTGGATCTGCATTGAAGTCTCTCGCGGAAACACCGACTTGGGGGGGGGCTTTTGACGTGTGCTTTTGGGGCAGCGAGGGTCCAAGGGATATTGTGGTAGGTTTTAAGACAATGGTGATGGTGGTAAGAAGGAGAGGGGAGGGGGGAGGGGGGGGGGAAGGGGGTGGAGGGGAGGAGAGGGAGTGGAGGGAGGGGGGGAGGGGAAGGAGGGGGAGGAGGGGGAGGGAGAGGGTGGATGGAGGAGGGGGGGGGTAGGAGGAAGTGGAAGATGGAGGAGTGGTGGAAGAGGAACAGGGGGAGGGGAAGGAGGAGGAGGAAGAATAGGACGTGGGATAGGAGGAGATAGAGGTAGTCAAAGAGGAGGAAGAAGAAGTGATGGAGGGGGAACAAGGAGGAAGATGTGGAGGAGGAGGTGTTGTTGATGAGGTGGAAGGAGAAGAAGGGAGAAGAAGACAACTAAGAATAAAGAGGAAAGCGAAAAAGAGAAGGAAAAGAAGAAAATATAATAATAACAACAACAACAAACAACAAACAACAACAACAACAACAGCAATAAAAAACTACAATAACACAATGATAATAAAGCTAACAAAAAACAACAACAACAACAATAAATGATACACGTTTTAATCGCCAGAACAATTAGAGCCGCTGAGTGCCTGTTTCAGTCGCCCTGGATCACTCTCTGGATCTGCATTGAAGTCTCTCGCGGAAACACCGACTTGGGGGGGGGCTTTTTGACGTGTGCTTTTGGGGCAGCGAGGGTCGGAGGGATATTGTGGTAGGTTTTTAAGAAATAATGGTGATGGTGGGTAAGAAGGAGGGGGGAGGAGGGAAGGAGGGGGGGTGGGGGATGGAGGAGGGGAAGGGGGGAAAGAGGGGGAAGAGGATGAGAGGGGGTGTGGGGCAGGGTTGGAAGGGGTGGGGAAAGGAGGGAGAGAGGAGGAGGGTTGGAAGGGGAAGGAAGGAGGGTTGGAAGGGGGTAAGATGGAAGAGGAGGAGGGAGTGGAGGAGGGTTGGAAGGGGAGGAGGGGAGAGCAGGAGAAGGGGGAAGGAGGAGGGAAGGAGGACGAGAGTGGAGGTGGGTAGGAAGGAGGGGAGAGGAGAGGAGGGGGTAGGGATGGAGTGAGGGGTTGGAAGGGGAAGGAGGGGAGAGGAGGAGGAGATGGTGAGAAGGGGAAGGAGGAGGAGGAGGATAGGTGGGGAGTGGAGGAGGTGGAGGAGGGGCTAAGAAAGAGGAAGAGGGGAAGGGGGAAGGAGGGACGAGGAAGAATAGGACGTGGGATAGGAGGAGATAGACGTAGTGAAGGAGGAGGAAGAAGAGGTGATGGAGGGGGAAGAAGGAGGAAGATGCGGAGGAGGAGGTGTTGTTGATGAGGTAGAAGGAGAAAAAGGGAGAAGAAAACAACTAAGAATAAAGAGGAAAACGAAAAAGAGAAATAGTAGAAGAAATAAGAAAAATAGGAAGACGAAAGCGATGAAGAAGAAAAAAATGAATAAGACTAAGAAGAAGTAAAACAGAAGGATAAATACATACGAAAATAATAATGATAAAGACAGAATAAGTCTATTAAATAACCTGTTTAACGATTATTGTTCAAATTTATTTTCCTTTAATTTTCAGTTTCTTTCTTATATTCGATGTTTTTCACTTTATTATCAATTATGTTTCAAAGTAAGCGTAAGTGTTATAAGTATTTTTGGTTGCTTTTGTATCTTTATCAAAAAGTTTAATTCCATGATGCTATCACAATTATTTTCCTAATTATCATTATTGTCATTGTTGCTGCTATTAGTTCTTAATTCATGGTAATCTATATCATTAATATCATATATCATTAGTATCACATTAATAAGAGTTTTATTATTAGCCATCGTCATCATTATTATCATCTTTATCAGATTATCGCTATCAGTGTCTTCGTCATTATCGTAAATGGTATTGTTATCATCACTAATATCACTGTCATTATTATCATCATTATTTTCATCTTCATTACCGTCATCTTTCTCATCATCATTATCAATACCATCAGCAGCAGCAGATATATTATTGTCATTCCACTTAACATAACTACCATACCAATAATTATGTCGTTATAATTCTCATATTAATTCTTCTATTTTGCTTCGTGTTCTTAAGCTCATCACAAACATCAAACACTTTCTTGCCCTTGTTTACTCCATGTCATCAAAATAGACAATTTGACCCTTATTAAAAAAAGGCCAGTTGTAACGGCGATAATGAATTATTATTAAAATTCCGTAGAAAAAAATGGAGGCCAATTAAACCCCGTAGATGGAGTAATGAATGTTCATCTAATAACACGAGTAACGCTTAAACCAAATATAACGAGAGCTAAATGTTCTTTTTTTTATCTAAATCGGTTTAATAATCTAGAAATGAGATAACAGCTGATGTAATTTGAGGGAAAATGAGCATCCTGGAGCGCCTTCGAGTTTCAAAAGTTCTGTTCCCATGACAACGGGTAGTTAAGGGACCCCGAGTATAAAATTGGTATTGGGAAAGGCATTCGAAAAGCTACAGCGCATAAACCTACAAAACCCTGTAATTACAGACATTACGCTAAACACTGCCGTTTTCGGTAACTACTGTGCGAGCTCCGATTATATCAGCTAAGTTGTTTATTTATCCGTTGTTTAAGCGACATGTTTGATTAGGAAATTTTGGGGTGCACAATATCTCGTTTTTACTCCGTTTTTCATCCAATTTTCTCATTGGTTCGTGTATATATTAACCATTATTGATATGGCTTTTTTTTCTTATTATCATTATGATTTTCTTCCTTCACACAATCCCATGATTCGTATATAGGGAACCGAAGCTCCGATAATCCCGTCTTTACATATTGCATCCCTTAAGTACATGAAACTTAACCGCCTGCCAGTTCTCTTTCGCAAATAAGGATCAAAACAGGAAGGCATAACTTGTAATTATCGCCCTTACAGGTGTTCGAATTATGCCGTGAAGGAGTCGATGCTCGGCTGTTCCGCTTGATTAAGTCTCTTTTGTTACCAAATGGATACGAAAAGATAAAAGCAACATCGAGAGAGGCGAAAGAAAGGAAGAAAAGGAGGGAGACAGAGTCGATAATTGCATAGAGGAAGCGAAATGAGAAAAGATAATGGCGAGATGATAAGCATGCTCAGGTCCGTGCGGTTTCGGCGTGGCAGGCGCTGTGGCTGCATAATACGGCCATTTTGATGCTTGTAATTGCGAAGATGAGGAAGGAATCACACACATCAAGAACAAATAAATTCAATTACACTTAACACCGCGCTGGCGTTTGTGTGTTATTTATGAGTCTAATATTAGTGACGGTGCGAGCGGTGTTAGAAAAGCTTAAGGTGTTTATGCTCATGACAGTAATAACTAAATCATGATGTATTTAGAGCGAGAAAGATAAACAAAGGGAATTAAGATGCCTCGGAATGATTGGCAAAGAGGAGAGAGGATAAACAGCGGGAGAGGGGGAGGAGGAGGAAAGAACAAGAGAATGAGAGGAGAGAAACATAAAAGATATACTGATAAGGAGAGGGGGAGGGAGGAAAAAGGAGAGAGGGATAGAAAGAATGGGAAAGGAAAGAGAGAGAGAGGCCGAGAAAACGATATTATATATATATTATATAATATATATATATATATATATATATATAATATATATATATAATAGAAGGAGAGAAGAGAGAGAGAGAGAGAGAGATGAGAGAGAGAGAGAGAGAGAGAGAGCAAGAGAGACACAGGTAGACAGATAGAGAGAGGGAGGGGAAGGGAGAGAGATGGAAAGGAGATAGAGGCCTACCTCCCTCCTCCCTCCTCCTCCGCCACCCCGGCTTCTCCTTCTTCTTCTCTCAATCTCTCTCCCTTTCCCTCCTTTCCTCATCTCTCCCTTTCTCTCTTCCTTCCTTCCCTCCCCCACCTCTCCTTCCCTCCCTCCCTCCCCCATCGCTCCAATCCCTCCCTCCTCCCTCCCCAATCTCCCCCCCTCTCCATCCCCACCTCTCCTTCACCCCCTCCTCCTCCCCTTCCCCCACACCCTCGGACAAACCCACCGACACCGAGAGAAAAAAAATAGTTAAATAAATAATTATGGAAACCCCACGACGGGAAGGGCCACGAGGTTCGCCTCTGGGGTCGCTGTGGTAGCGCCGGTTGTGGCTTCGTTGTGGTTGTGGATGTGTCTTGTTCTTGTTGTGGTCGTGGCGTGTGGTTTTTGGCTTCGTTGTGGTTGTGGATGTGTTGGGGTTCTTGTTGTGGTCGCGACGTCGTTGTGGCTGTGGATGTGCTGTGGTTGTTGTTGTGGTAGCGCTGGTTGTAGTTGTGGATGTGTTGTGGTTGGTGATGTGTTTTTTTGTGTGTATTTGTTGTGGTAGCGCTGGTTGTAGTTGTGGTTATGTTGTGTTTTTTTCTGTTGTAGTAAAGCTGGTTGTGGCTTTGTTGTGGCTGTGTTGTGGTAGCGCTAGTTGTGACTGTGTGGTGGTTTTTGCTGTGGTTATGGCTGGCTAGATTGTGTTGTGACTGTGTAGTGGTTTTTTTCCTCTGGTTGTGGTTGTGGCAGCTATGTTACCGATATGTTGTGACTGTGGGTGAGGTTGTTATGTTGAAATGTTGTGACTTTGGTTTTGTTATATTCTGTTGAAATCGCAGTTGCTATTGTATAGATAAAAAGTATTAATTTCTTAGTATTACTGTTGATGACGATAATAAAATAAAATTCTTTTAGTGATCATATCAACAGCATTTTGAGAAATAGTGAAGATGATGATTTCGTTATTACTTTATTTGCAAAAAATGGTATTAGTAGTAGTGGTAGTAATAGTAGTAGTTGGAGGAGGATAAGGAATAGTAGTAGTAGTAGTAACATAGTCCATATTATCATTATCATTGTTTTTATTAGTCCTTATCAATATTGTTTTCATTTATCATTATCATCATTGTTTTTATTAGCTCCATTATCAATATTGTTTTCATTATCATTATCATCATTGCCATTTCATGATCATTGGTAACATTAGTGTTATCATCATTACATTTCTTGATATTACTGACACAGAAGGCATTAATGATACTAATATTTATATCAATATGATTTTTGTTAGCATTATTAATTTCATTTTTTTTTTTTTTGTTTTGTTCATATCTGCTAATGTTATTACGATCGTCATTATTATTATCATTATCATTGATATCGTTGTTATTACTAGTGATTATTTTTATTGTTGCTATTATTATCATTACTATTATTACCAACTCTTCCCCCCCCTTCTCTCCTCAACCTCCCCCCCTCTTTCTCCCCTCAAACTCCCCCCCCCTCTTTTCTCCCTCAACCTCCCCTCCCCCTCCCCCCCCCTCCCCTCATCCTCAACCTCATCCTCAACCCCATCCTCACTCGTCCAGAGGTTAGGATAATGACAGTAATATTGTTGATTACAGTGTGACTAAAAAAAATAATAAATAATATTTAAAAAAAAAATCTGAGAAATAATTATTATAACAAGGTACCAGACTCGATTCACTACCTGGGTTGTGGGTGATGGTCAGAGAGGCATAGGAAGGAGAGGAGAGAGGTAGGAGGAGGTGGAAGTGGGAGGAGGAGGAGGGAGAGGAGGAGGGGGAGGAGGAGGGGGAGGAGGAGGAGGAGGGAGGGGAGGGAGGAGGAGGGGAGGGGGGAGGGGAGAGGGGGGAGGGAGGGGGGAGGAGGAAGGAGGAAGGAAGGAGGTGGAGGAGGAGGAGCTGGAGGGGGAGGAGTAGGTAAGGGGAGGGGAGGAGGAGGAGGGGTAGGAGGAGGGGGAGGAGGGGTAGGGGGAGGGGAGGAGGGGGAGGGGAGGGGAAGGAGGAGTAAAGGGAGGGGGAGGGGGAGGAAAGAGGAGGAGGAGAAAAAGAAGAGGAAGAGGGAGGAGGAAGAAGAGGAACAGGAGAAGGAAGCAGAGGAACATGAGGAGGAGGAGGAGGCGGATGGTGATGAGGTAAAAGGAAGATGATAAGAAAGAGGAAGGGGATGGGGGGAAAATGATGATGATGAGGATGATGATAAGGAGGAGGGATAAGGAGGAGAAATTGTGAGTGAAAAGATGATGAGAAGAAAGAGGAGGAGAATAAGGAAAAATGGAGTTGATGGTGATGAGGATGAGGAGGGAAAATGGTGATGATAAATAATGATAGTTTTCATGGTGATGATAATAACGATTTTTTATAATGATAAGAAGAATGCGAAGGAGGAGGAAGGAGGATGTGATGACGAAAAGGAGAAGGACATAGGTGAAGAAAATGAAGAAAAATGATCGATGATGATGATAGTTATGGTGGTGGTGGTGAAATAGACGATAGTGATGGTGATTGTGAAGATGACAAAAATAAAGAAGATATATAAGAAGGAAAGAAAATAACGAGAGAAAGCGAGAGTGAGATATATGAAGAAGGGAAGGAGGGAAAGGAGGAAAAAAAGAGGAGAGAGGCCAGAGGCAGCAAGAGAGAAAAGAGGGAAAGAGAGAGAGAGACCGAGAGAGAGAGAGAGAGAGAGAGAGAGAGAGAGAGAGAGAGAGAGAGAGAGAGAGAGAGAGAGAGAGAAGAGAGAGAGAGAGAGAGAGAGAGAGAGAAGAGAAGAAAAGAAAGAAAGAAAGAAAGAGAGATGGGGAGAAGAGAGAGAGAGAGAGAGAGAGAGAGAGAGAGAAAGAAAGAAAGAAAGAAGAGAGAGGGAGAGGGAGAGAGAGAGAGAGAGAGAGAGAGAGAGAGAGAAAGAAAAGAGAGAGATGAGAGAGAAGTGAGAG
>NW_020870528.1:12500-15000 GCF_003789085.1 Penaeus vannamei | reverse complement strand
TAGAGAAAGAGAGAGAGAGAGAGGATGAGAAAGAGAAGAAGGGAGACGACAGATAAGATAAATTAATGGATACACCTCGTCAGATTTAGCTGTGTGTCTCCTACCTGGATCTTCCAAAGAATTCATAAAAGTTACATTTATTTTTTTTTTTTTTCCTTCAGCAGCCAAGCCTCTTTACCTCTCTTAAATTGCTCTCTAATTACATATAAATCGAGGGCTTGTAAGAGTCTTCTGAAATTAAGACCTTACTCCATCTGCCGTCTTGGAATAAAGATTTTGAATAAACTGAAGCGTTTGGGGAGGTGTTTGGTCAAACAAGAAATTTAGAGAATAAATATCAAAAACCGTGATAAAGGAATAGTAATAATAACAAAAATAAATGAAGAATGAACGTAACCGTGATAAGAATAGTAATGATAGCAAAAATAAAATGATGAATGAATATCGTAACCGTGGTAAAAGAATAGTAATAATAAAAAAAAAATGAAGAATGAAACGTAACCGTGATAAAGAATTAATAATAACAAAAAATAAATGAAGAATGAAATCTAAACGTGAAAAGAATAGTAATAATAACCAAAAATAAATGAAGAATGAGATGTAAACCGGATAAAGAATAGTAAATTATAAAAATAAATGAAGAATGAACGTAACCGGATAAAGAAAGTTAATAATAACAAAAATAAATGATGAATGAAATGTAACCGTGATAAAGAATAGTATAATAACAAAAATAAATGAAGAATGAAATGTAACCGTGATAAAGAATAGTAATAATAACAAAAATAAATGATGAATGAATATCGTAACCGTGATAAAGAATAGTAATAATAACGAAAATAAATGAAGAATGAAATGTAACCGTGATAAAGAATAGTAATAATAACAAAAATAAATTGATGAATGAAATGTAACCGTGATAAAGAATAGTAATAATAACAAAAATAGATGAAGAATGAAATGTAACCGTGATAAAGAATAGTAAATAATAAGAAAAATAAATAAGAATGAAATGTAACCGTGATAAAGAATAGTAATATTAACAAAAATAAATGAGAATGAAATGTAACCGTGATAAAGAATAGTATGATAACAAAAATAGATGATGAATGGGTAGGAAAGATAGAATAAATAAATAGTGTGAAAAAAATATATAATGCAAAATAAAATGACAGATGGATAGAGAATTTGATGATAAAAAAAAAAAATAAATAAATAAATAAATAAATAATAAATAAATAAATATTATATATATATATATATATATATATATATAATATATATATAATATATATATAAATATGTTAAGATAAGGAAAAACCTTGTAGGATTTTTTAATTATCATTATGTGCTTACTTTGTTCTCTTCTGGAAACATTTGTGTTATTTTCTTACCAAAGCGTAAAACACATGAATGCTAATACAAATAAATAATAAGATTTTAAAAGAATCTTTTACTTGGCTCATTTTCTTGGATGACTTTCTTAGTTTCTGTAGAAGGATTTTTTTTTTCACTGCTTCCTCTTCTTCCACTCTTCGTCTCTCTGCTTTCTTGTTCTTCTGATTCTTTTTTTTTTCTTCTCTTCATCCTCATCATCATCATTATCATTATCCACTACCCCTACTCCTCCTCTTATACTGTTCTCCATTTCCGACCCTAGAATGAGTGGCAAAGAGAGAAATAGAGAGAGAGAGAGAGAGAGAGAAGAGAGAGGAGAGAGAGAGAGAGAGAGGAGAGAGAGAGAGAGAGAGAGAGAAGAGAGAAGAGAGAGAGAGAGAGAGAGAGAGAAGAGAGAGAGAGAGAGAGAGAGAGAGAGAGAGAGAGAGAGAGAGAGAGAGAGAGAGAGAGAGAGAGAGAGAGAGACGAGAGAGAAAGAAGACAGAGAAAGAGAGAGAGAGAGAGAGAGAGAGGAGAGAAAGTGACAGAGAAAATAAGAGAAAGAGACAAAAAGGAGAGAAAGAGAAAGAGACAGAGATTAAGTGAGAGAAAGAGAAAGAAAGGGAGATAGAGAGAGATTGATACAGAGAGAGACAAATAGAGAGACGATGGGGGGGGGGGGAAAGGTCAGAAGCAAGATGAAATAACAGACAAGATAAGAGAAATAAATAAAGAGAAAGTAGCACAAAAGGAAACCCCCCAAAAATAAAATGTAAAAAAATATAAACAATAATAATAAAAACGCCAAATTAAAAAAAAAAAAAAAAAAAAAAAAAAAAAAAAAAAACAGTAAAACCGTTTTTTTCTCTCTCCTTCCATTTTTTTCTCGTAATAACGCCAAAAGCAATCAAAGACGAATGATAACCCGACCGAGAATTACAAGATAACAACAACATTTATTTCGTTAAGAGTGACAATTGACAATCATTTATCCATGTGAAACTTTGATGACATTTCGGGCAATTTCGAATGACACGCTGCGATGCGGCTTGACATCCTCATCTGTCAAGAGGGAAGGAGTCGGGGGGAGGGGGAAGGGAGGGGGGGGGGTGAGGAGGGGGGG
>NW_020870528.1:0-7500 GCF_003789085.1 Penaeus vannamei | reverse complement strand
ATAATCAATAAGAATATAACTTTTAAAGTGAAATATGTCATCTCATTTATTATATTATCTTATTATTATTATATTATTATATTATATCATCTCATTTATTATTATATATATATCACAACGAATAATTTCATCTTTGTTTACTCATGGATGACAGGTCTATATAACGTCCGTGAGCAGAATTAAATCCTATGAACATATATGCCTACAATTTTTATATACACACAGTTTAATTAGTTAATTTACCCATGAGGATAAAAATTAAATTATGACGGATTTTTTTTTTTCTACATTTTCCCCCCTATTTTCTTTCTCTTATTTTCTATTCTCTTCTTCCCTGTTTCCACCTTTTCGCTCTTTTTATTTCTTCCTTACACTCTCCCTTCCCTCCTCCTTCCCTTTTTCTTAGTCCTAACCCCCCCCCCCTATTCTCCCTCCTCCTTTCTCTTCTCCCACTTCCATCTCCTCCTTTGCTTAACCATACAAACCAAACCAAGGACATACGAAGCAAGAAAAAAGAAAAAAAAAGTATATATATATACTAGGAGTAAAACAGACATAAGAAGCAAAAAAAAAAGAAAAAAGAAGACGTACAAAACAAAAAAGGCTTTACTAAAAAAAAAAAAAAAAAATATTTACTAAACAAACAAACAAACAAACAAAAACATACGAATCAAAGGAAGAGAGAGAGAGAGAGAGAGAGAGAGAAAGAGAGGAGAGAGAGAGAGAGAGAGAGAGAGAGAGAGAGAGAGAGAGAGAGAGAGAGAGAGAGAGAGAGAAGAGAGAGAGAGAGAGAGGGAGAGAATACGATATATAAGAAAACATAAAAGAACGCAAAAGAAGAAAGAACGAACAGAAAGAAAGACAAGAATAAAAAAAACGAATTAAAAAAACAAAACGAAGCAAACGAAGCAAAAAAAAAAAAAGAGAGAGAGAGAAGGACAGAGAGAGAGAGTGATACGAAGCAAAAATAAATCAACAAATAACATACGAAGCATTAAAAAAATAAATAAATAAAAAAATAACAAGAGACATACGAAGCAGAAAGAGAGAGAGAGAGAGAGAGAGACCAGAGAGAGAGAATGATACGAAGCAAAAATAAATCAACAAAATAAACATACAAAGCATTAAAAAAATAAAAAATAAAAAAAAAAATAACAAGAGACATACGAAGCAGAAAAAAAGAGAGAGAGAGAGACAGAGAGAGAGAATGATACGAAGCAAAAATAAATCAACAAATAAACATACGAGGCATTTAAAAAAATAATAAAAAAAAAATAAAAATAACAAGAGGACATACGAAGCCCCCCCCCCCAAAAAAAAAAAAAAAAAAATGGACCCAGCCTTCTTCCGGTCGTCCTGGCAAGATGGGGATTATCATCGACTCAGATTTTATCCGATATCCGGTTCAGTGCATCCGGGTCCCTCGAGAATGCGAATGCTTTTTTTTAGGGTGGACGAAAGGGTTAAAGGCGATCTTTGCTTGCTTTTGGTGGGGGGGGGGTAGAGGGGGAGGGGGAGGGGGAGAGGGGTAGGAGTAAGGTGAGGGGGTAGGGGATACTGGGTGGGAGGGGGGTAGAGGGGGAGGGGATAGGGGTGAGGTAAGTCGTAGGGGGGAGGGGGTAGGGGTACAGGGAGGGAGGTAGATGGGCTTAGGGGTGGTAGAAAGTGGGGGGGAGGGGTAGAGGGGAGGGGTAGGGGCAGGTATGTCGTGGGGGGAGGGTACAGGGAGGAGGTAGATGGGCTTAGGGTGGTAGAAAGTGGGGAGGGGTAGGGGCAGGGTATAGGGGGAGCGGTAAGTCGTGGGGTGGGGGGGGTACAGGGAGAGGGGTTGATGGGCTAATAGGTGTTTGATATATGTAAATGATAATATGATAATGTACTAATGTCATGTATATAAACACATGTCAGCTCTCTATATTGTATTAGGCATAAACAAAATGTAATGCGCGAGTTTCATTGTATAGACTTTAAACACACGGACACATAGACTCGTTACGGCGTCAGGATAGGGCAGACAAATGAGATATTGCCTTCTATAGGCTAGCCAACGAGCTTAGTCGGCGGGGCCGTTGAGGCTTGTCAACAAAGAAGGAGACAGTCAAACTACTTGGCGATTTATGCAGTCTCTGTGACTTCCTGAGTACACATCACAGAGACATGGACGTGTTTCTATTTCCGGATACTGCAAGGAACGATATACACATAAATATGGGCGCTGTGAGTATTGCTCTGTGTTCAAAACGGAGAAAAACAAACGGACAAGACGGTAAATTGTTTCGCCATTCAGTAAGTAACATTAAGTGAATGCCGTGAACTTGGTGATGTACGACAGTGACTAATGGTGCAGTGTAGTGACAGTGAATCTATAGTCAACTCAAGGTGTATTATGAGTAAGGATTTCCACGTCGTGTCGGCCCCACGCGTTTCCTTCAAAGAAATCGGGGCTCATTGTGCTTAACCTATCATTACACATTTTCAAGTGGCTGTGAAAATTTCCACTGTCAATGCCTGATACCCGAAGTGGCGCTACTGGTGGTGGGTCGTTTCCCCCGAGTCCCGATACATCTGGCGGTGGTGCAGAGGACCCCTTATTTAGATTGCTGAAACTAATGGAGGCCAAAGGAGAGACAAAGGAGACGAGGATGAACATAGGAGGCAGCAAAGAGGATGAGAAATTCTAGGTTTCGATGAGCCAGCTGACCGGTATGATGCGGTTTCAGCAGCATTCTGCTCCAAGCTCACCATCTCTTAATCCCCGTGGAAGGACAGCTAACATCACCCCCCTCCTCCCCTCTCCCCGATGCTACTCTAAGTCAGTACACAGTCTGGTGGAGTTCATGGGATGATTTTGCGATCATAACCGACGTAGCTCGCATATCTCTGTCAGTGTTTGACAGAAGAAAGGAAAAATTGTTTGGCCCATTTAGGTGTAAGTACCGCATCTAATGTTCCTCTAGCTGATGTCTTAACCAAGATAGATCACCACCTTTGGTAATGTGTGTGTGTGTGTGTGTGTGTGTGTGTGTACTAACATGACATTAGTACATTACGTACTAATGTCATTTATATAACACATGTCAGCTCTCTATATTGTATTAGGCTACACAAAATGCAATGCGCGAGTTGCATTGTTTAAAGACTTTATACACACGGACACATAGACTCGTTACGGCGTCAGGATGGGGCAGACACCTGAAATGTTGCCTTCTATAAGCTAGTCAACGAGCTTAGTCTCTGTGACTTCCTGAATACACATCACAGAGAGATGGACGTGTTTCTGTTTCCGGATATTGCAAGGAACTTTATAGACATAAATAAGGTAGGTAGAAAGTGTGTGTGTGTGTGTGGGGGGGGGTTAGGAGTAGGGAATAAAAGGTGCGGTAAGTCGTAGGGGGGGGGTACAGGGAGGGAGGTTGATGGATAGGCTTAGAGGTGGTAGAAAGTGGGGTAGAGGGGAGGGGTAGGAGTACTGCAAGGAACTTTACAGACATAAATAAGGTGGTAGAAAGTGTGTGTGGGGGGGGTAGAGGGGAGGGGTAGGAGTAGGGAATAGGGGAGCGGTAAGTCGTAGGGGGGGAGGGGGTACAGGGAAGGCGTTGATGGGCTTACAGTGGTAAAAGTGGGGGTAGAGGGAGGGGACTAGGGGTACAGGAAGGGAGGTAAATGGGCTTAGAGATGTTAGAAAGTGGGAGGGGGAGGGGGAAGAGGATGGCTTGTGATGAAACATTCATTCGTGTGACTGGTTGTGATTTTATTGACATAAGGTGTGGTGGTTGTAGAGAGTCAGGTCATTGATAATGGTGTACCATCTTAAGAATTCATTTTTATACACACGTGTGTAGGTGTACGCTCTCTCTCGTGTGTGTGTGTGTGTGTGTGTGTGTGTGTGTATGTATGTGTGTGCGTGTGTGTGTATGTATGTGTGTGTGTATGTATGTGTGCGTGTGTGTGTCCTCGCCCGTGTGTGTGTTGTGTGTGTGTGTGCGTATTATAAAAAATGACGAAAGAACATACCGTCGATCCTTCGCCATCCAACCCCTGCATTGGCTGAGAAAGTCAACCAACTTCCCCGAACAATCTTAGATATTTCCTCGAAGATGATAACCGAAAGAACTCGCCGCTCTCCCGGCTCTGGTCCCCGAGACGCTGAGCCACAGGTACCGGGGCCATTTCTCTGTCTCGTGTCGTCTCGTAAATGCCGAAAACACTGAGAGATCCTGAAGCTGGAGGCATACGAAGATCAAGCGAGAGTTGAGAAGAAAGCAATATGTACCCCTTTAACTTGCACTTTCTTTTTGTTTGTTTGTTCGTGTATACATGGCGCTGGTGGTGTGGCAGACATACAGAACGGTGGCTATTCTCCAACTCTGGCGATTTATAGTGTCAAAGATCTTAATCCTTTTTTGTCATTATAAATAGATGTTAAAGTCACGCATTAGCAGTGTGTAGCAAGAAGACCAACACACACAAAAGCAAACTAATTATGAATTCAGGGCCAACTGAATCCCCATCTATCTCATTGTCTGCTACCTTATCTTCGCTTCGCTTCGCATTACTTCGCTTGCTTGTTTCTCCAATATCCTGTTTTCACTTAATTTTTGACCTCTTTTCCTTTTCTATTTCGCATCTGATAAACAAGGAGAAACAGCGAAAAGACAGAGATTATTATTTTTTTTTTACTTGACAACAAACATAAAGAACATACAGAAATAGATTCTATTTTATTTGACAACATAAAGGGGGAAAAAACGTATATTTATCAAAATCTCGACTTATGGGTCCAAGGTCTTGCAATGCAACATGGAGCCCCGAGAAAGCGCCACTCCATCTTCAGAGGCGACGCACACGCGGCTCCTGAAACCCAAACCTGATCACAAAAGGGGGAGAGAGAGAAGGAAAAAAAATATATATCAAGCGAAAAAATCTTGGCATCTGAGTTTTCTTTCTCAGAGTTCTGATTGCTTGTTTCGCGCGGCTGGGTATCCTATGATAATATTTTCCCTCGCTTTGCTTTTATTAATGCACGTAATGAGAATAGTTGCAAGGTCCTGACCCATTCTCCCCCTTGACATGTATTTGAAAGTTTATGTTAAAATGTATGAGAGGGTGTTTACATTTTTTTTTTTTCTCTCTCTTAGTTGAAGGGAGTTTTTGGACTGTTCTTGGTGGATTCCTGGGGTCTATGCACGTGAGAGAATGCATATCTACGTGTACGTGTATGCATTTGTATGTTCGTGGGCATTGTTGTGTGTTTATGTGTGTCTGTGTATACTTGTATGTGCGTGTGAATGGTACGTGTACATGTGGAAGCAAACATGTATGCAATCTATCTGTATCCTTTGTCTTTGTAGGATGTTTATGTGCGTCTGTGTATACTTGTAAATGTGCGTGTGAATGTATGTACGTGTACGTGTATGCAATCTACCTGTATCCTTTGTGCTTATGCTTGTATCGAATTTCACGCAGGGTATTAAATTTACACCCACCCTTCCGTGTGGGTCAGCGCGTACATCCACGGCTGTATATCCACATCAGGAATCGTTTTTGGATAAGGCTATAAACCGCATGAACAAATGTGGCTAAAACGAAGTACCTGTAACGTTTTTTTTTTTTTCTCAGGCATTTCCATTCGTTTCCAGAAAACATCAGAGGCCATAAGTAACGTTCTCTCTCTCTCTCTCTCTCTCTCTCTCTCTCTCTCTCTCTCTCTCTCTCTCTCTCTCTCTCTCTCTCTCTCTCTCTCTCTCTCTCTCTCTCTCAGTGGGGCATTTCCATTCGTTTCCAGAAAACATCAGAGGCCATAAGTAACGCTTTTTTCTTCTTCTTCTTCTTCTTCTTCTCAGTGTCATTTCATTCGTTTCCAAAACATCAGAGGCCATAACAGTGCATAATTTTCCGTCGCGTATTGGCAGGAAGGAGAGAAAAACCTCGACCTGTGCTTGGCAATTTTTATACTCGTGTCGAAGAGGAAGATGTCGGAAGACCAAAAAGTATAGCCTAACGAAAAAGAGGAGGAAGGGGAAGCGATGGCACAAAATATGTGATAAGAATAATCGAAGAGAACTTTGGAGGAGAGGGAGGGAGGAAGAGAGAGAGAGAAAAAAAAGAAAGAGAAGGGGGGAGGGAAGGACAGGACACCAAAAAGAGAGAGAGTTAAATAAATAATAATCATAAGAGAGAAGGGACGAGAGAATGAATTAGAAAAAAATAATGAATAACAGATACAAAAGAAGCTGGAAGACCCATAGTAACGACACATAAAAGGAGACATAAAAGGGGAATAAAGAGGGGAGAGAGAGAGAGAAAAAAAATAGCAACATGCATCCTTTATCATCTGAACGCAAAATCCTCTTCACATTGGCAATAAGCAGTCCTCCTCCCCCCCCTCCCTCTCGGCCGCACATATGGGACGAGCCAAAGAAGGGAAAGTTGCATTATGCATATCCATTTGGCTTCATTTATTATGCTGTTTTATTATAAATTCGTCTCTTCTATGAGATTTATTTTCTGTACAATCATTTACAAGGCGATTTTTTGTTTGTTTGTTTGTTTTTTTAATATGTTGAGGCTTATAATCGAAGACCCACAAGGCACATTTCTATGCTTTTGTAATTAAGAATGAATATTGTCTCTATTCCTACACGTGTAAATCAAATGATAATTAATAGATTCAATTTCTACAGAAATATGCCACTGGCGAACGTATATATTTGTATTTATTTTATTTTTAACTGCTGTATTCCTAAATATGCAGGAGACTTTGCATGGAGCACAAAATCCTTCACAGATAAATAGATTCCCTTTTGAATAATAACATAAATAACAAACGCATCCCATATTAATCCCAAAAATTCTATTCCTGCAACTGCCTAAAACGCCTTACAAACATGAAGATTTGAACAGGAGAACATTGCGTCACAACTTTCCTTTAAGCAAACGTTTTTTAAGTAAACGTTTTCTGTCTCTCTCTCCCTGCTAGGACTAATCTCCCTAATTTCTAATTTCTATAATATAATATATATATAATTAATATATATTAATAATAATAATATATTCTATAATACTAATTTCCCTAATCTCCCTGCGAAGTTCTAATGTAACCTTTTTTTTCTCCTCTTTTGTGGATGTGTCGAGCTAACGCGTGAATTATTAAGTAGGTGTAAGAGTGTGCGCGAATAAATTAAAAGATGCATTTAGGAATAAGATTGCCGTAGTGTTATAGATTGTGTTTTGTTTGTTTGTTTCTTTTTTTGTTTGTTGTTTATCGACTTTCTTTTCCTCTCTTTCTTTCTGTTTGAAGGTTGGCGTTTTTTTTTTTATCAGCGTTTGATTTTTTTTTCTGCGATTTCCATAAAAAGGGAAAGGTGAACGCTGATTTTTTAGCTTTCATAACTGTCTATATGTTCTCATTCCTTCTCTCTCTCTCTCTCTCTCTCTCTCTCTCTCTCTCTCTCTCTCTCTCTCTCTCTCTCTCTCTCTCTCTCTCTCTCTCTCTCTCTC
>NW_020870527.1:839802-857302 GCF_003789085.1 Penaeus vannamei | reverse complement strand
CATGCATGACCTCCTTTGCATTCAAGATTAATATTTGTCTTCTCTCTCTGCAGCTCTCTCAGATTCAATTGAAATGTTCTTGCATTTAACATTTCATTCTGCATCATAACGAGAGCATTCGTTGTTTAAGCTTGCATTATTATATTTACACGCGACGTGAGTAAATAATTTTCACGAGCGAGTATACGTACATAAGCGATGCACATGTGAATAAATCTAAGGAATTATGTTAACGAATGACTGCAAAGGAGAAGAAAGTCTCGAATTTTCAAGATTATTTTTCGCCGATCATAGAATCGGGTCTATGATGTGAAAAAAAATAATTTTCCAATATTTCTTAATCTTCTTTATTCCCGTTGTCTATGTCGTGTTATCAATATTCTTCTCACTGTTATCTGCCACTCCTGTCTCCTCTTCCTGTTGGTTCACCCTTCTTCCCTTCGTTAACGATGAGTTATCACGCAACAGGAACAGCGAAGGGAAGGGCAAGAAAACACACGAATATGCCGAAGGCCTTTTCGCTATTGCTTCGTCAGGGCATAATAGCGAAAAGGCATATTCGTGTGTTCTCTTGCCCTTCCCTTCGCTGTTCCTGTTGCAATCTGTTCATCATGAATTCCAAACATGAGGTTATCATGTAAATGGCATTAGCATATCCAAACAATAGCTGAAATCGCACGCATTTTAGGAAAACAGAATGAGATGGAAGGTTTAATATTTTATCTCAAGTTTTCGCTCATCTCAGTGACCATTTTATTTTCTAAAGCAGAAAAAATGGTCAAATGTATTGAGATGCATTAAAGTTTGTTTTTTGTTTAATTTATAAATTTTAACTTTACGTAGGAAGCTATCAATACAAATGCAACAATATTGCTGATGCAATATTTGTATATACACAGGTCCACAATGATTAACCTTCCAAAGTGTTTAATCACATTCATTACGTCTATGTGACCTAGATATAACAAATAAAGAATACGAGACAGACAAAGAAATCTCTTACAAAGCATATGTCTGAGGAAAAACATTTCAACATCTGTGAATGTTTTTTTTTTTTTTTTTTTTTTAAATCAAATTTTTGCATTATTACTTTGAAGCTTCCTCCTTAACGCACCGTTAACATATTAAAGAAAAAAGATGAATGCTCTGAATATAAAATGTTGATTAAAATGTTTTTCATAAGAAAAATATGATCATATAGTCATACATACACACTCCCACACACTTAGACACACACACACACACACACACACACACACACACACACACACACACACACACACACACACACACACACACACACACACACACACACACACACACACACACACACACACACACACACACACACACACACACACACACACACACACACACACACACACACATATATATATATATATATATATATATATATATATATATATATATATATATATATAATATATATATATATATATATATATATATATATATATATATATATTATATACACACACACACACACAACACACACACACACACACACACACACACACACACACACACACACACACACACACACACACACACATATATATATATTATAATATATATATATATATATATATATATATATATATATATATATATATATATAATATATATATATATATATATATATATATATATATATATATATATATATATATATATATATATATATATATATATATATATATATATATATATATATATATATATATATATATATATATATATATATATATATATATATTCATTCACATATATACTTGAAGATTTATTCATTTATTCAATCATTTATTTATTTGACTTTTACTTTTTTTTAAAATTCGAGTTCAGATCAAAGCCTTACATCTGAATTGAAAAAACAAACAAACAAATACTCTTTATCTATTTACTTTTTCTAAGCTTTCATCATGAACTCCAATTCGACGAGTTGCGAGACATGAACCGACTTCATGATCCGCATCAGCTGTTCCTTCTAAAGATTAAAAAAAAAAAAAAAAAAAAAAAAATAATGATAATAATAAAAAATAATAATCTCGAACTTTTACGATAATTTTCGCTCAGGTAAAGGAAAATGATATATTATATTTTTTTATGAAAGAGCCTCAGTAAATACATAAATCGGTAGGATAATTAATACAAAGATTAAAAAAAGAGAGAAAAAAAAGAATAAGAAGAATTAGATATAAAAAATGGGAGGTGTATATCTTGCTTAACGGTGATAGAAATCATAATGATGATAAAAATAATGATGATAATAATAATCATTATCATAATAAAGAACAACAATAATGATAATGATGATTTGAATAATGATAATGATAATGATTGTGATGATGATAATGATGATGATGATAATGATGATTGATGATGATGATGATGATGATGAGGATAATGATGATAATGATGATTGATGATGATGATGATGATGATGATGATGATGATGATGATGATGATGATGATGATGATGATAATGATTATGATAATGATGATTCATGACGATGACGATAATAATAACAATAATATCAATACCAATAATGACAATTACTAATAACGTTGCTGACGAAGATATCTACAATACGAACAGCAAATCAACTCCATTACACCATCCTACACCAAGAACAACACCATCCTACACCCGCTGAATACGCCTCAGCGGGCAAGGAAAGCAGATTACAGACGTGTATTGTGCAGTTGCTGAATAGAGGTGCGTCCCTTTGCAACAGGCGGTATACCAGTCTGTGCTAAGGGGACGTAGGTAATGAATTAATGGCACCAGGTATTCGGGAAATGGGAACTTAAAGTATAAGGGGGGTTGTAGTCGTGGTTGTGTGTGTTGTGTATGTTTTTTTTTTTTTTTACGGATACGGAAGAGGAAACGGACACACACACACACTTAGTCTTCCCAGTATATGTCAGGATAAACTTAAAGTAATTTCATCAATGAAAATAACAGTCATCTTCTCCTCAAAATGCCTTAAATGATATTAGCCTGGAAATTTCAAAGTAATTACAGCAATGAAATTAATAGTCATCTTCTCAAAATACCTTAAATGATATTAGCCTGGAAATTTCAAAGTAATTACAGCAATGAAATTAATAGTCATCTTCTCAAAATACCTTAAATGATATTAGCCTGAAAATTTCAAATCCGAGAGGGCAAGCGATCGAATGGCCATCGAATCTTCCAGATCTGCCTGGAGCGACAATTCAATCGAGAGACACATTCACTGTATATCTTTTCCTATTTTCTTCCTCCTCTTCTCTTTTTATTATAATTATGTGTATCTATATTTAACCTCTACATGTTTCAAAAGGTTATTAGTGTTTACATTTTTTTTTCTGAGAGAAGCGTATGACCTACAGAAGGTTATTGATGTATACACTTTTTTTTTTTTTTTTTTTTTTTTTTTTTTAGGCACCCGAGGGTAGGTATCGTCTGTGAACATTAATGGATTTTTTTTTTGTTTCTCTCGTTAGTACATTTATTTATCCTTCCGCCTTTGATGAGGGTGTTTTTCCTCTTGAAGCGATAAAAAAAACTATTCAAGACTTAAAAATGATTGGGTTAATTGATAAAAAACCTATTCAAGACTTAAAAATGATTGGGTTAATTAATAAAAAAAAACCTATTCAAGATTTAAAAATGATTGGGTTAATTGATAAAAAAAAACCTATTCAAGACTTAAAAATTGGTTGGGTTCATTTATGATATAGACCTAAGGATACTTCAAAGATGAAACATAATCGTTGCTGAATTTTCCTCATTTTAGCTTTGATTTTACGTCTTTTTTTGTTTCGTTTCCTTTTTTTTTGTTATCTTGGGTTTATTTTCTTCTTTAAAAGACGTCAAAAGAAGAAAAAATGGCTGCAAGGAATCTTTTACATTGCAACTCTTTCATCGTTACAATTTCTTTCTAAATCACGTTTTACAAATCTCTCTCCCTCTCTTTAATATAGATCATTACCATTATTACTATTTGTTCAATCATGTAGTGTGCACTTGTTAAAATCCTTTGTGCAGTTTCATGTTAACCACTTACCCATCCTTCTTTTGAACATAACATCCGAGTTTTCAATAAAAGTGATTGTGTACGACAACCTACCTTCAAATAGATGACTGAGACTATTTAAAAGATTCACAAAATATAGGTCAGTCGCTTTCACAACGGATACTGTGACCTCCTATATGATAATGATTCATGACCATAATACCATTTATCCATACGAGGATAATGAGCACAGGAGGGAAAATATGTTACTATGTTCTAAAACATTATGTAAATTAAGATCTAGTATCGAGGGAAGTACCAAGTATCAAGTACCCGCGAGATTTTACTATATAATTATATATATATATATATATATATATATATATATATATATATATATATATATATATACATATATATGTATTCAACTCTGATAGATAGAAATGGCGATGACATAGGGATAGGTGAATAGACTGATGGATTGATAGATAGATAGATTAGACAGTTATGATGGGTAGATAGATAAATAGATAGAGTGAGATAGGGAAAGCTGGGATTACTTATCCTCCGACGCAAATATTTGTTATCCTACTATCCCATACTCACATCAGTGGGGGCAGATAATGCTATTCTTTATTCGAGACATGACGAAGGGACGGGCAGATGTGTAAAAATTATTTGTTTATCCTTTTTTTTTACTTATCCCTGTGTATGTTTTATTTTTTTATTCATCATTTTTTTTTTTTTTTTTTGAGAGAGAGAGAGAGAGAGAGAGAGAGAGAGAGAGAGAGAGAGAGAGAGAGAGAGAGAGAGAGAGAGAGAGAGAGAGAGAGAATTATTGTTCTTAAGTATTTTCCCAGAATGATTTTTTTGTTGATTTTTTATATTCGTAAGCGGATGAAATTATTCGTTCGATAACCTTTGCCTAACCTCTGCAAAATTTCTTTCGTTCTAAGATTGAAGAAAAAAATGACATGAAATTTCCATTCGTCTTTTTTTCAGGTTCTAGCTCTCTCTCTCTCTCTCTCTCTCTCTCTCTCTCTCTTTCTCTCTCTCTTTCTCTCTCTCTCTTTCTCTCTCTTCTCTCTCTCTCTCTCTCTCTCTCTCTCTCTCTCTCTCTCTCTCTCTCTCTCTCTCTCTCTCTCTCTCTCTCTCTCTCTCTCTCTCTCTTTCTATCTCTTTTTATCAAGTATTTTTCCTTTTCTTCGTTATAAAACAGATAATTCAATCATGGAGATGCCTGTATCATTGCCAAATTTGCCAAATACAACTTGACAACATGTCGTGATCAGCCAAAATGAGTCATTAAAAAGATAAGTGACCAAGAAAATTTTGGATTCTGAAGTTACTGAATTTTCTGGTTTCTTTCCTTATGACATGATTTCCAAAAAAAAAAAAAATGAATTCACCCGTATTCTTTAAATTAGTTGTCTATTATATATATATATTATTATTATTATTATTATATATTTTGTTTGCATCACTGGAATGTTAATGTTAATGTATGTGATTTATTCTTTATCTAATCATCTATTTTTACATTTCAAGTCATTCTTGATGATCTCTGTTATTCATATCACTCTTCCCCAATCTTCGTTCTTGTCTGTTCTTCACTAAATCATTTTGATTCTACCGAATTCAACAATAGTTTAATAGATCTCATCTTATTCCCCCTGTGGTTTTCAATGTCAGGAACCCAATGCAGGAAACCAATGACATTTTCCAATAATCCAGCGGACATGACGAGCAATTAAACTCTATGAGCTGACAGGCAAGTAACTAACTGCATGTCACGGAATATTGTCCGAGAAAAGACGTATTTCTATGTCGAGCAAGTTGTGCTATATATATATATATATATATATATATATATATATATATATATATATATATATATATATATATATATATATATATATATATATATATATATATACAGTATATACGAACACTCACAGACACACACACACACACAGACACATATATAAATACATATACATACATACATACACACACACATACCCACAGCCACACCCACACACCATGTATATATATATGTGTGTGTGTGAATGTGTGTATTTTGTATTTATACATATATATGTATTTTTATTTTTATTTTTTTTTATTTGTTTAAATACTGGGCAACAACAACGTTTTTCTTTTTTTTCTTCTTCTTTTTGATACTGGCAATACTGCTTTTGTTTTCCACTTTGACCGAATTCCGCCAAGCGATAGAGAAGCACTGTCTGTGCATAGTTATGACTTTGACATTATGAATACATCTGCTTAGGCTTCCATGAGCGTGGCTATTGTGCTCGATCAACTTTGCATGACTGACTTGACTTTGCATGTGTAACTTTGCATGTGTAAGTTTGCATGAGTGACTTTGCATGAACTTCATTATGCATCCTTAACTTTAGCATTCATGAGACCACAATATGCTTTTATCTCCTCTTGTGTATTTGCTTCTCCCTTCGTCTCTTCCATTTTCTTCATTAGAGGGGGGGAAGAGAGGAGGAGGGAAGAGGAGGAAGGAAGGAGAGAGGAAGAAAGAAAGAGGAAAGTAGGAAAGGAGAGGAAGGAAGAAAGAGGAAAGTAGGAAAGGAGAGGAAGTCACGGAAGGATGGAAGTAGGAAAGAAGGGGAGAGGAGGGAAGAGTGAAAGACAGAAAGAGAGGGCATAGAGGGAAAGTTGAATAAAAGAGTAATAAGGGGAAAATGACGGAATTTTTCTACCACAGAACCAAAGGAGGTTGTGATAAACGCCATTTTCCCTAAAAAAAAGAAAGAAAAAAAAAAAGATAAATAAATAATAAATAAATAAATAAATAAATAAATAAAATATAAATGAATAAATATATAAATAGATAAATGAAAAATAAAGAAAAAAATAGTAATAATAATACACCGGACGAGGTTCATTGTTAGAATTTTGTTATCCTAAGACAACAAACAACAACCCATGCACCATACCATGTCTATGATGTGCTGTGTAATTTCATGTATACCAATTTTACATTTACCAATACGTGCATAATCAGGCTTCATTCCTCATGTGCGTGTGTGTGTATGTGTGTGTGGGGCGGGGGGGGGGGGGTGTAGGACGTGTTTTCCTTTATTTTTTATTCTTATTTATTTACTTTTATTATCATTATTACTATCATCATCACGTTTTTTTTATTATTTATTTTTAATTACAGCTATCCTTAAGAATGTTAATTTGTTCTGATCTAAAAGTCAAGCTACTATATCTATATCTATCATATAGCTATATCGACATCTATTACTATCTATTACCATATCTACTATATCTGTTACATCTATATCTATCATATATCTATATCGATATCTATTACTATCTATTACTATATCTACTATATATTTATCTATATACTATCTATATCTACTATGTTATATCTATATCTATCATATATCTATATCGATATCTGTTACTATCTATTAATATATTTACTATATCTGAAATATCTATATCTATCATATAGCTATATCGATATCTATTACTATCTGTTACATATCACTATATTGTTATATCTATATCTATTATATATCTATATCGATATATATTACTATATCTACTATATCTATTGGTTTGATTTATAGCAATCATATATTTCTATTTCTGATCTTGATATGCTACTAAAAAGGGATATTTATTCATTTTACTTTTATATTTTATCATTTCTATTTTTTATTACCAGAGTTTCGAAATTATTTGAAAGTTATATTAGAAATTAAAATTCACGAATATGACTCTAAAGCCGTTCGTTATTAGCTAATGAAAAAAAGAATCAATTTGTAACTGTCATAATTCAGTGAGGAAGAATCTTTTATATTCATTATATAATATGTATATAATGGTTTCATTAATCAAAGAGCGACTGAATACTGTACAAGCTTAGTGTGGTCATTTAAGGGTCAATCTACATTTAACGTAATTAATTAGGGTATTTTATCAGTTGATGCAATTTCCCTATCAACAAAATGCAATCGTAGTCATATGTGAAATACAAATGGAGGGTATGGATGTTGTGCAATCATTTTTGTTTTTTAACACTCCATCACTATCACACATGGACACCCGCACACTTACACAAGCACATATATAAACCATAGATATTGCCACACACACACACTCACAACACACACACACACAGACACACACACACACACAACACACGCACACGCACACGCACACGCACACACACGCACACACACACACACACACACACACACACACACACACACACACACACACACACACACACACACACATAAACTCGAAGAGCATCTTTTCTAAACCAGTGATTCAAAATATTTTTACACTCACGGCTCTTTCCTAAAATTTCCAACATATCATTTTGCCCAATCAACTGACTCCCACGTGATCTTTCTTGAGAATACCATCACAGTAACCTGCTTTACATACCATGGATCGGTGAAGGATTTCTTTTTCAGAAGTAGGTTGATCTGAATCATGGATTTTTTTTCCAGAGATAGGTTGCTTCGAGGAATTACTTCATAAAAAACAACAACTCAAAACACACATTCTAAATATATATATATTATTAGAAAAAAAACATAACGGTGCTTCACACAACCATTTTTTGAGTAAAAAATAAATAGAATTTCTTTCCCTGCCTTGATTTAACTTTTGATTAACCACTCGCAGCTGAAAGGGAACTACGGTTTATTTCATTTAATGTATAAAGGTTTGAATGAATCACATACAACACAACAGACACACACCCACCCACATTTTTAATCAATTTATTTATATCCTATGTAGTTTACCATTTTTCTCTCCTTTATTCTAATCGACCGCAACATTTTTATAGATTTTTTTTCTACATATTTATTTTCCACTTTTCTGTGGCTTTTACCACTTTCCCTCTTTTCACTTCACCTACTACTAAATACATGCTACTAAAAAGGGATATTTATTCTTTTTTACTTTTATCATTTTCTATTTTTATTACCAGAGTTTCGAAAATATTTGAAAGTTTATATTAGAAATTAAAATTCACGAATAATGACTCTAAGCCGTTCGTTATTTGCTAATGAAAAAAAATCATTTGTAACTGTCATATTCAGTGAGGAAGAATCTTTATATTCATTATATAAATATGTATATAATGGTTTCATTAATCTAAGAGCGACTGAATACTGTACAAGCTTAGTGTGGTCATTTAAGGATCAATCTACATTTAACGTAATTAATTAGGGTATTTTATCAGTTCATACAATTTCCTTATCAACAAATGCAACCTCAGTCATATGTGAAATGCAAATGGAGGTATGGGATGGTTGTGTAATCATTTTTGTTTTAACACTATCACTATCACACATGTGGGTGTTATATTGTGCTTGTGTAAGTGTGCGGGTCACTTACACAATAGGCAGCTATATTACACACATTATCATAGATATTTGCCACACACACAGCAACTCACTTACACAAGCACATATATACACCATAAGATACTTGCCAACTGCTGAGTGTTCACCACACCACACCACACTTACACCAAGCACATATAATCAACCATAGATAAATTGCCACTCCATGACACGAACACCACACACTTACACAAGCACATCATAGAAGTACAGCCCAATAATGATATTGCCACACACAACACACCAACTTCACAAGCACATATATAAAACCATAGATATTGCCTGACATCACACACATACACTTAACCAAGCCACATATAATAAACCATAAGATATTGCCAACAATCACCGACACACGACACTTTACAAACAAGCACAATATATATAACCATAGATATTGCCACATGACACACACACACACTTAACACAAGCACGTCAGAATATATAATTAACCATAGATATTGCCACAGCCGAGCACAACACACTTACACCAAGCAACATATATTAAACCATAGATATTGCCAACACATTACACACAACTACTTACACAAGCACATATATATAACTCCGCACCATAGATATTGCCACAGACACAACACACACACTTACACCAAGCACATAGTATAAAACCATAGATTATTTGCCCACACGCACAGCACACACACACACTTAACACAAGCCATATATACAACAATACGATATTGCCGACAACGACCACACACACACACCTTACACCAAGCAGCATATATACAACCATAGATATTGCACACACGCACATTACACAAGCAACAATATATAACCGATAGGATATTGCCACAACTCCGATGACTTCACGACACAAGTTGATACGTATCTCTCCGTGCCACCTTACACAAGCACATATATAAACCATAGATATTGCCACACACACACATACTAACATGATACACTTAGCACAAGCACATATATAAACACCGATAGATATGTGCCACACACGACACACACAACTTACACAAGCACATAATATAAACCATAAAGATATTGCCGACACAACACACAACACTACACCAAAGCACATATATACACAGAATAGATATGCCACACACACACACACACTTACACAAGCACATATATAAACCATAGATAAATAAAAAACAACTCAAAACACATATTGCTAATATATATATATATATATATATATATATATATATATATATATATATATATATATATAAACACAACTCAAACAAACAATTTAATAATATATATAGTATATAATTATATATATATATATATAATATATATATATATATATATATATATAATAATATAAAAAAAAAACATAACGGTGCTTCACACAACCATTTTTTGAGTAAAAATAAATCGAAATTTCTTTCCCTGCCTTGATTTAACTTTTGATTAGCCACTCGCAGCTGAAAGGGAACTACGGTTTAATTCATTTAATGTATAAAGGTTTGAATGAATCACATAACCACACAAGAGACACCCCACCCACACCCACACCCACATTTTTTAATCAATTTATTTATGGCTTATGTAGTTTACCCCTTCTTCTCTCCTTTATTTGCAACCGACGCAACATTTTTCATAGATTTTTTTCCACTTATTTATTTCCATTTCCTGTGGCTTTTACCACTTTCCCTCTTTCCACACTCACTGATTTAATCAGCTAATATATATAAAAATGCTGAACACGCACACACACACACACACACACACACAATTATGTGTGTGTGTGTGTGTGGTGCTGTGTGTGTGTGTTTTGTTTTCTCTCTCTCTCCTCATCTCTCTCTCTCTTCTCTCTCTCTTCTCTCTCTCCTCCCTCTCTCTCTCCCTCCCTCCCTCCCTCCCCTCCCATCTCCCTCCCTCCCTCCTCTTCCTCCCTCCCTCCCTCTTTCTTCCTTTTACAACGAAACTGAAAGCATTACGTAACTAAAGACTCTTTTTTTTTTTTTTTTTTTTTTTTTTTTTTGAACGTCCCAACCGGCCCATTATTCCTCCTCTGTTTCAGTCTTTCGTCATCTGTCACAATGAGCTTTGTTCGAACGCAATAAGGCTTTTTTCTCCATCCGAGTTTTGTCATGTAAGAAGCGTAGGCAGTTGCGTGCCGTCCCCTGATGAATGATTGCAGTTGTCAAGATGTTTTGCAACGTTGATGTGTAATTTCGTTGCAGGCGGTTGCATATTGTGTGTGTACCATGTTTTTTTTTATTATTATTTTTATTTTTTATTTTTATTTTTTTAGAAAGATGTGGGTGTCATATACTTGGAATGTAATTTTTTTTTTTTTTTTTTTTTTTTTTTTTTTTTTTTTTTTTTTTAGAAATATGTGGGTGTCATATACTTGGAATGTAATTGTGACAAACACATCAAGGATCGCCAAGTAATAACAATATTCATGTAATAACATGAATGTTATGAAATAAAAGGGTTTTACTTGGTGTTGTATTAAAACTATGATTATCATTTATTATTATTGCTACCATTATCATTATTAGTAATACATCTATGTATCTATATCTATCTATTTATCTATCTATATACATTTATCTATCTACCTGTCTAGCTATATATATGGCTGCTATTTTCATATCACGTTCTGGAGTTGAGAACGTGAGTGGGTTGCCACTTATAATGCAACATTATTCGTGCATTCACCTCTCTTCCCTCTCATCTCTCTCTCTTCCCCCCTCACCCCTCCCTTCCCCCTCTTTCTCACTCCCTCTGCCTCTCCCTCTTCTTCTCCGTTTTCCCTCTCTCCCTTCCTTCCCCCCTCATCCCCTTACCCTCTCCTCCTCCGTTTCCTCAATCTCCTCCTTCTCATTCCCCCTCTTTCTCACTTTCTCTACCCTCCTCTTCTCCGTTTCCCTCTCTCTCCTTTCGCCTCAATCCTCTCTTTCTCACTCTTCTCTATTCTTCCTCTCCCTCTTCTTCTCCGTTTCCCTCAATCTCCCTCCTTCTCCTTCCCTAATAACCTACGCTTAATGGGTAATAAAACTACGCATGATATAATTAAACATCCAAGGCCTGACACTCACTTCCACTGACTACTTCCTGCTGTTGCATTGCTCTGCATAATGGGTTTTTTTGTTGCATTGCTCTGCATAATGAGTTTTTGTTGACGGAAGATGCGGACACTGAACATCATGTGAATTGTATTTCCTCGAAATGGTTCACTAATTGCATTCCTTTTTTTTTCGTTAATCTATCTGAGGTTGCTTCGAGAATTCCTGTCTCGAGGGCTTTCTGTTCTGTGCTCTTCATTCTCTCATCCTCTCTCTTCTCTCTCTCCTCTCTCTCTCTCTCTTTCTCTCTGTCGTTCTCCCTCTTCGCTCTCTCACTCTCTCTCTCTCTCTCTCTCTCTCTCTCTCTCTCTCTGCTTTATTACATAAACAATTTGCGTAATATTTACATGCTTTAAACTATGAGAGTGATCATAATGAGTTCTCTAAAGCTAGTGAATTGCATATATAGAACTGAGGCAATCAGTTTCTAAGGAGGAAAATGTACATTCTATAATTTTACTATTAACACTTTCCCATCTCTCTCCTCTCTTCTCTCTTCTCTCTCTCTCTCTTTCTCTCTCTCTCTCTCTCTCTCTCTCTCTCTCTCTCTCTCTCTCTCTCTCTCAGTCTGCCAGCAGCTCTCTTAGCCATGCCCCTGACATGTCCTGTGAAGGTTATATTGCGACTGATTTTGACACCGAGCACTTCGATCTCCTGAATGAAAACGTCTTTGCCTCCGAGAGTAATACCGGATGTAGTTCCTGCAGGAAGGAGTGGGGGGGGGGGGGCACGTGTAATAACCATTAGTTGGGTTTTCTCCGGGCGAGAGTGACATGCCAACATTGATCCATGCTAGTATCAGCTCGAGGGTTTAATTTATTTTGGAGATAACATAGTGTTCTCCACGGCGGCAGGTGAAGCTCAGCGTGCTGTCGTCGGCACGTGCTTGTGCTTGAGGAACCAGCTGGAGGATGTCATCGAAGTACACATTCCAGAGTAGAGGACACTGCCTTGTGGAACACTAGCTTCTACTGGGAATTCACAAGATGTGGGACCATTGATCGCGACTTGCAGATTTTTACCTTTAAGGTAATCTTGAAGTAGGCTTAAATGTTTGCCGTCAATACCAAACCATGCAGCTTGGTGATGATTCGTCTCTGTGCCACACCTCTATCGAAAGCCACTGCAATGTCGAGAGCTATGACGTATGTGTAGCTTTCATCAAGCGACTGGACCCAGTTAGTAGTCATGGTCAATGAAAACTTGCCAATTAGAAAGAGCAGGGATATGGGTCTGTAATTTCCAGGTGCTATGCGGGATCCTTCTCCTCTCCTCTCCCTCCACCCCCCCCTCCCCTCCCCCCTCTCTCCTCTCCTCTCTCTCTCTCTCTCTCTCTCTCTCCTCTCCCTCTCTCTCTCTCTCCCTCCCTGTCCCTAATAATGTTCTTTCCCATAGAGTGAGTTATTTTGATGATATAGATAGTTGTGGAAGAGTGTGACTAAGGTCAAAGCTCATTGCTTGGCACATGTTTTGAGATTGCGAGGACTAATATCATCAGGACCCACAGCCTTAGAGATATTGTTCAGCCACCATACTGGAAACATGCATTGTTGCTATGCAGTTAGCAGTCCTCCTGTAAGGATTTGATGACTTTGTCAGAGTCTGGGACCTTTATTTTGTTGAAGAAGTGACAAGCAAATATTTTAAACCTTTTCTTTGCTGCCAATGTCACGTGCCATCGTTGGTTTGCAGAGGATGTGACATCTGGTCTGAAACTTCATGGCTGCTCGATGACTTGGAGCTCACAGACGTACCTCTTAAGTTTCTGCGCCGAGGATCGACTTGCCATTTACTGCCCATTTTCTACCTTTATGTCCTTGCTGTTATTTCTCCATTTTCCCAGAATGATTTTTTTTTTTTTATGTTTTTTTATTCGTAATCGGATGCAATTATTCATTCGGTAACCTTGTTTAACCTTGCAAAATTTCTTTCGTAACATTGCAAAATCTCTCTCTCAAATATATTTTCAAAGGTGCGATTTTGTTTCTGAAGACAGCGATCCAGAATTATCTTCAAATTTGTCTATGATTCTGTCGAATGTTAAAGGTGTGAGGTGTCCACGCGTGTGTAGACTGATCGTATCCCTTCCTCTCTCTCTTCCTCCTTTTCCTCCTCAGGCTTTCCTCTCTCCCTCTGCCCTTCTCCCTTCTTCTCTCTCCATTTCCCCCCTTTCTCGCGCGCCCCCCTTTCCTCACCCTCCTTTCCTCTCTCCTTCCCTCCTCCCTTCTTCTCTCTCCATCCCCCCCGCCTCTCTCTCTCTCTTCTTCCCCCTTTCCCACTCTCCTTTCCCTCTCTCTCTTCCTCCCTTTCTTTTCTCTCCATTCCCCCCTTCTTCTCTCTCTCTCTCCCCCCTTCTCACCTCCTTTCCTCTCTCCCCTCTCCCTTCCTCCTTCTTCTCTCTCTCCCCCCCTTCTCTCTCTCTTTCTTCCCCGCTTTCCTCACCCCCTTTCCTCTCTCCCTCTCCCTTCCTCCTTATTCTCTCTCCACCCCCCGCCTTCTCTCTCTCTTTGGCTTTCCTCACGGCTTTCCTTTCCCCTCTCCCTTCCTCCTTCTTCTCTCTCCATGTCCCCCTCTTCTCTCTCTCTTCTTCCCTTTCCCGCTTTCCTCTCTCCCTCTCCTCCTCCCTTCTTCTCCTCCCATTCCCCCTCCTCTCTCTCTCTTTCTTCCCCTATTCCCTCACTCTCTTTCTACTCTCCCTTCTTTCCCTTCCTCCCTTCTTCTCTTCCCATGCCCCCCCCCCCCTTCTCTCATCTCTCTTCCCCCTCCCCCATTCTTATCCGATATCAGCAAAACGAAGATATAAAGTGATTTTACCTTAAAGGAAAACATACACCTGTGGAAATTCTCGTTATATCTTACCTGCAGTCAAGTCTTGATTACAGTCAAGCACTGAGTGTTCTCACAAGCAATAAAAGCTGGAAGTGCCTATTTGGCCGGCAGCCGGCTAGCGGCATGTAATATCATTTGATCTTTAATATTCGTGATATTGCGACTCCATCCTCATTTTCATAATGAATGAATGTTCATTTTTATTAATTTAATTTATACAACTTTCTTGTTATTGTTATCAACATTACCATTATTATTATCATTATTATCTTTATTACTGTTACTATCATTATCATCACATCATCATCATCATCAATATTATCACTGTTAACATTATTATTATTTATTGTTAACATTATTATTATAAATATTATTATTATCATTTAAGTAGTAGTATCATCATTATCGTTGTCATTAATATTGCCATTATCTGTAGTAGCAATATATATCTTTATTATTATCATAATTTATATTGCTATCATTATAATTATCATTATCATTGTTATCATTATAATTATTATTATTATTATTATTATTATTACTATTATTAATTCTATCATCAACATCTTCATCACCACTAACATGATTAATATCACTACAACTGTTTTTAATATTAATATCATTATCATCATCACCATACATTAACCATATTATTATCATTATTAATATCATTATTGACAATATATTTCCCCCTCCGTAATGATTTCCACACAACGTTATACTGAACTATGCTAAGTCTTTGCTCTTTCTATTATTGACATTTCCTCCTTTATCCTTCAAATCTTCGACCTTATAACACAGTAGCTTAGAGTCGAAGAATGAGACTCTTAACTCCACTCAGTTTCCAGATTTTTCTATCTTATTTCACTTAAAGACGCGATCCCTTAAAACATTTCCTACCATGGCGTCTTCCTGTGTCTTAATAAGTGTCTTTGCCCTTTCCTCCTTTATCCCTCAAAATCTTCGACCTTATAAACACAGTAAGCTAGAGTCGAAGAATGAGACTTTCTCCACTCAGTTTCCAGATTTTTTCTATATTATTTCACTTAAAGACGCGATCCCCTAAAACATTTCCTACCATGGCGTCTTCCTGTGTCTTAATAAGTGTCTTTGCCCTTTCTATTATTGACCTTTCCTCCTTCATCCTTCAAATTTTCGACCTTATAACACAGTAGCTTAGAGTCGAAGAATGAGACTCTTAACTCTTACTCAGTTTCCAGATTTTTTCTATATTATTTCACTTAAAGACGCGATCCCCTAAAAACCTTTTCCTACCATGGCGTCTTCTGTGTTCTTAATAAGTGTCTTTGCCTTTCCTCCCCCTTACGAATTTTCGACCCTATAACACAGTACCTTAGAGTCGAAAAATAAACTCAACTCCGCTTTTCCAATATTTTTTTCTATATTATTTCACTTAAAGACGCGATCCCCTAAAACATTTCCTACCATGGCGTCTTCCTGTGTCTTAATAAGTGTCTTTGCCCTTTCCTCCTTTAACCCTCAAATATTCGACCTTATAACACAGTAGCATAGAGTCGAAGAATGAGACTTATCTCCATTCAGTTTCCAGATTTTTGCAATCTTATTTCACTTAAAGACGCGATCCCCTAAAATTTATGTTGCCATGGCGTCTTCCTGTGTCTTTGCCCTTTCCTCCTTTATCCTTCAAATTTTCGACCTTATAACACAGTAGCATAGAGTCGAAGAATGAGACATCTCCACTCAGTTTCCAGATTTTTGCAATCTTATTTCATTTAAAGACGCGATCCCTTAAAACATTTCCTACCATGGCGTCTTCCTGTGTCTTAATAAGCCAGCTGATATCGACACGGCTTCGCACTCGGCAACCCAAGACAAACCCAAGACGGAGGTGTGTCTTGAGGACTTCTATTGCCAATCTGCCTCCAAAGACAAGCAAGACGAGTGGAGAATCTGGGTCGGCTTCTGTTTGCTTGAATTCGAAAGCACTTGCGGGAAGCAGTCGAACGACGCACTCTCTCTCTCTCTGTCCCTCTCTATTCTTTCTCTTCTTCTATCTTTTTTTCTTTCTCTCTTTCTCTCTGTCCCTCTCTATCTTTTTTCTTTTCTTTCTCTCTTTTCTCCTGTCCCTCTCTATCTTTTTTCTTTCTTTCCTCTTTCTCTCTGTCCCTCTCTATCTTTTTTTCTT
>NW_020870527.1:814983-819983 GCF_003789085.1 Penaeus vannamei | reverse complement strand
AGGACGGAGGAGCGAGGGAAGAGAAAAGACGGGAGGGGAAGAGAGAGGAGAGGAAGAGAGGGAGACGAGCGGAGAGGATAGACGATGAGTGCGGGCGAGAGGACGGAGGTGAAAGGGGAGAGAGGATAGAGAAGGAGAGGAGTGGGAGACGGGGGAAGGGAGAGCGCAAGGATATAGCGAGACGTGAGCAGACGGAGAAGGATGTGGAGCGTGAAGACAGGAGCTAGAGGGGAGGGAGAGGAGTGTTGCGATGAGGGGCTGGGTAGGTCAAAGGAGACGAGAGAGAGATAATAGGGATGAGAGAGGGATGGTAGAAGATGGGGCGACTTCTCGATGTAAGAAGAGAGAGCCAGGAGAAAGAAGGAGAGGCTTAAGAGGAGGGGAGAGAGAGTCAGAAGAGGAGAAGGGAGAGAAAGTGGGGAGATAGAGAGAGTGAGAGAGACGAGAAGAGAGCGAGAGAGAGCATGAGAAGATGGAGAGAGAGACGAGAGAGGAGAGAGAGAGAGAGAGGAGAGAGAGGAAGAGAGAGAAAGAGAAAGAGAGAGAGAGAAGAGCAGAAAGACAGACAGAGAGAGGAGAGAGAAAAGAAAGAAAGAGGGGAAGAAAGGAAGCAACCGAAGAAAGACAGAAGAAAAGAGAGAGAGGAGAAGAGGGAAGCGAAAATCCCTCACAATCTCGTGAACCCCTCCTCATCCCCTCTCTTCCCCTCACCCCATCTCCTCCACTCCCGAGGGAATTAGGGAGCTGCCTTATCTGCCAAAATGGGGATCAAAGGAGAGAGACAAGGTGGGGGGGTGTGGGTGGGGGTGTGGGTGGATGGGAAGGTGGGCGGTGGTGGGGTGGATGGGAAGGGGGGGTGGGTGGATGGGAGGGGGATGGGGTGGGGGGTGCCTTTGGCGTCGACTGCCCCCCCCCTCCCCTCCCCCTGGCTTAACGACGTAAAGTAAGTGTTTTTGTCGATTTTTTTCTTCGTATCTCTTTCTCTTCTTTCTTTCTTTTTTCTCGTTTTTTCTCTTTCTCTTTCTTTTTTTTTCTCCATTTCTTTCTCTCTCTCTTCTTTTTCTTTCTTTTCTGTCTCTCTCTCTCTCTTTCTTTTTCTTTCTCCATTTCTGTCTCTCTCTCTCTCTATCTCTCTCTCTTTCTTCTCTCTCTCCCTCTCTCTCTCTCTCTTCTCTCTCTCTCTCTCTCTCTCTCTCTCTCTCTCTCTCTCTCTCTCTCTCTCTCTCTCTCTCTCCCTTTCTCCCTTTCTCTCCCTGCTACTTGTTGATCTGAGACGTGCGGAGAATACCTACTCGGGTTCTTGTGTCTGAGTCTCGTAAGTCAAGATATTTTCTTTTTCTTTTCTTTCTCTTTTATTATTTATTTATTTATTTATTATTTTTGTTTTGTTTTATCACTGTCTCCTTTGCGTCTGTTATCCTCTTTGCCTCTGTCTCTGTCTCTCTCTCTCTCTTTTTTCTTGCTTTTTTTTTTTTTCCTTTCTTTCTCTCTCTTATATCTATCTATCTCTTTATCTCTCTCTCTCTCTCTCTCTCTCTCTCTCTCTCTCTCTCTCTCTCTCTCTCTCTCTCTCTCTCTCTCTCTCTCTCTCTCTCTATATATATATATATATATATATATATATATATATATATATATATATATATATTATATATATATATTATATATTATCTTTATCTATCTATCTCTTTCTCTCTCTCTTTCCTTCCCTCCCTCTCTCTCTACCTTTGTCTCCATCTCCTTCTTTCTCTCTCCCTTCCTCTCGCACCCCTTTAACCCCCCCCTCCCCTCTCTCTCTCTCTTCCCCCTCCCTCTCTCTACCTCTCGCCTCCCCCTCCCTCTCCCTCTCTCTATCTCTCTCTCTCTCTCCCCTTCTTCCCTCCCTCTCTCTCTGCCTTTGTCTCCGTCTCCTTCTTCTCTCTCCCTCCCTCTCGCACCCCTTTTAACCTCCCCCCTCTCGGCCCCCCCTCCCTCTTTCTCCCTTCCGCCCCCCCCTCTCTCGCCTCCCCCTCTCTCCCTCCCTCCCCTCTCCCCCCTCCCTCTCTCCCCCCTCTCCCCTCTCTCTCCCTCTCTCCCCCCCCCCTCCCTCTCCGTCTCGAGGGAGGGGCTGAANCCCCACCTCCTACGCTGCCACCTCCCATTCCCCTCCACCTCCCCCACCTCCACCTCCACCCCACCTCCTCCTCCACTCACCTCCTACTCACCTCCCCCTCCCCTTCCATCTCCCCCTCCACTCCACCCCACCTCCTCCTCCACCTCCACCTTCCACCTCCACCTCCTCCTCCACCATACCCCCCCTCCACCTACACCACCACCTCCACCCCACCCTCCCCTTCCCCCTTCCTTCCACCTCCCCCTCACCTTCCCCCCTTCCCACACCCCCACCTCTACCTCACCTCCACCTCCCCCACCTCCCCTCCCCTTCCCCTTCCCCCTCCACCTCCCCCCTTCCCCTCCCCCGACCACCTCCACCTCCCTTTCCCCCTTCCCTTCCACCTCCACCTCCTCCTCCCCTCCACCTCCTCCTCCACTCCCCTCCACCTCTCCACCTCCTCTCTGGGAACCCCCTCGGGCTACTTGACCCGGCCACGAGGCGAGGATTTGCAGCAAAGAATCCTTGGGTCTTAACGCGGCTCCTCATTGTTTTGTTTGTTTTGTTTGCGTGTGTACTTGTTTATTTTGTTTTGTTTTTTGTTTTTTTTTTCTGTTTTTTCTTTGCTTTCTTGTTTGTTTGTTTGTTGTTTTTTCTTTGTTTTTCTCTTTGTTTTTTGTTGTTTTTTATTGTGTTTTCGATTCGTGTTGTTTGGTGTTGTTTGGTGGGGAATGGAAAAGAGAATGTGTAAAAAAATGGGAGAAAAAATAAAGGAAAAAATGATAAGATCTAAAAAAGAAAAGAAACAGACAGACACACACACAGCCAAACAAAACACAGAGACTAACAACAGCCAGCCAAGAAGACACCCACCTAACTGGCCAGAGAATCAGCCAATCAGACAGATAGACAGACAGACGGACAGACAACCAGCCAGCCAGAAAGACACAGACACAAACAACTAGCCAGTGAATCAGCCAGACGGACTTCCAGACAAAACAAACAGACAGACATTCAGACAGACAGACAGACAGACATTCAAACAGACACAGACATTCATACATTCAGACAGACAGACATTCAACAGACAGACAGACATTCAAACAGACAGACATTTAAACTGATAGACAGACAGACAGACATTCATACTTTCAGACAGACAGACAGACAATACCCCCCCCCCACAACCCACCGCCAACAAGTCCACAACACAAACCAAAGAGACCACAAACTCCGCCCCCTTTTCCCTCTCGCGGCGGTTCTCGAAAGTTCTCGAAAGTTCTCGAAAGTTCTCGAAGGTTCCCGAAGGCTTTCCGGAGAAGACACTTTCTCGGGGGAAGATTTCGGAGAGCTTAAGGGGCGCTCGCGGGTCACTTCGCTTGGGGGGGTTTTGCTTCGGTCATTTCTGTCAATCGGGTTTTTGAGTCGAAGCGACTCAAAAACCCAGAATGACTGGGGGTCGGGTTTTTAGGCGCTTTAGTTACCGAGTCGTTCAGTTATTCAGGCTTTCAGTCACTTCAGTCACTGAGGTTTTCATCACTGAGGTTTTCAGTCACTTTTTCAGTCACTGAGGTTTTCAGTCACTGAGAGTTTTTCAGTCACTGAGGTTTTCAGTCACTGAGTTTTTCATGTCACTTTTAGTCACTGCGGTTTTCAGTCACTTCAGTCGCTTCAGTCATTTCAGTCGTTGCAGTTATTTTCTTTGTTTGTCTTTTCTTTGTGTCTTTGTCTTTCTGTCCGTAATTTCGTTAGTTTGTTTATGAGACTTTCTATATTTGTCTTTCTCTGTCTTTCACGTCTGTCTATCCATCTGTCGATCTTTTTCTGTCTCTTTGGCCTTTTTGTGGTTCCTTCAGGTTTTTTTGTTTTGTTTTTTGTCTTTTTCTGTTGCTTTGTTTATCTGTCTGTCTGCCTTACTGTCTTATCGGCCTAACTTGCATCTCTATCAGTCTACCTGCCTGCCTGTTATCTATCTGTCTATCTGCTTGTTGGTCTATCCTTCTGTCTGCCTACCTGCCCTACTTGCCAGTCTCTCTGTCTGTATGATAACCATCCCTGTCTGCACATCTGCTTCCCTGCTTGCCCACCTGCCCTTCCCCCTCCCCTTCCCTTTCCCCCTCCACCTCCCCTTCCCTCTCCATCTCCACCTCCACCTCCTCCCTATCCATCTCCACCTCCCCTCCTCCTCCACCTCCACCTCCACCTCACCCCAACCTTCCCCCTCCATCTCCCTCCACCACCTCCTTCCACCTCCACCCTCCCCATCCCTTCCCCTCCACCTCCCCCTCCACCTCCCCCTCCACCTCCTCCACCTCCTCCCCTTTCCCCTTCCCCCTCCACCCCAACCTTCCCCATCCCCTCCCCTTCCCCTCCACCTCCACCTCCTCCTCCCCCTTCCCACCTCCCCCTCCACCTCCCCTCCCCCTCCAACCTCCTCTCTCTCCACCAGTCATTCTACCAGTCAATCAGTCAGTCACTTCTCCGCTTTGGATCTATGATTAGTGAATTAATCGCTAACTGGCAGTTATCCTCTCAGTCTATCGGCCAATTAGCCAATCACATTACGAGAAAAGGGGGAAACGGCGGAAGAGAGAGGGAAGAGGGGAAGAGGGATAAAAGGAAAGGAGAGGAGGAGGGATAAAAGGGGAGAGGAAGAAGGGGAGGAAGAAAGATGGAAGGAGGGAGAGGAGGGAGAGGATTAAAGGGAAGAGGAGAGGAGGAGGGTAAAATGAAGGAGGGGGAGAGGAGGAGGATAAAAGGGAGAGAAGAAAGACAACAGGGGGAGAGGGAGAGGATAAAAGGGGGAAGAGGAGGAGGAGGGATAAAAGGGAAGAAGAAGGGGAGGATGAAAGATGGAAGGAGGGAGAGGGAGGGGATAAAAGGGGAAGAGAGAGGGGGAAGGAAGAGA
>NW_020870527.1:800823-802410 GCF_003789085.1 Penaeus vannamei | reverse complement strand
AGGGAGGAAAGGGAGGAGGGGTTAAGGAGGGATACAGAGAAAACCGAAGACAGGTGTAAGAGAGGAAGAGGAAAGAAAAAGGACACAAACAAAAAAGGAGAAATGCGAAGGAGCATTGCGCCAAACAGAACATGAATGAAATGCATTTAAGAATTACAAAATTCCACGCCATAGTACAAAGTTTCAATACTCCTTCATTACAGAGCAAATTAATGTTCGTTGTTATTGCTTTGTTGCTGCTCTCTCCCCATCCCTCTCTCCTCTCTCTCTCTCTCCCTCCCTCTCCTCCCTCCGTCTCTCTCTTCTCTCCTCTCTCTCTCTCATATGCAATACAGAGATCGCCTACTATCTTCTCTCTAATTGCAGCCTCTCCATCGATCCTTGGGACCTTCCTAATGATCTCATTCGTCAAATTGGGCAATAATCGCTAACAAGTTGCTTCTAATTGTTCTGAGGAAAAACGTGATCAAGAATCTTCGGCGATTTCCTTTTGTATTTCTTTTGTTAAATTTGCGTTTATTCGGTTTCTTTTATTCCTTGTTTCATGTTTTTCCCCTTCTCTCCTCGTTTTTTTTTTTCATTCCACGCTATTCTCTCTCTCTCTCTCTCTCTCTCTCTCTCTCTTCTTTCTTTCTCTCTTTCTCTCTGTTCCTCTCTCTTCTCACGCTCATCTCTGCTCTCTCATCCGGTCTCTCTCTCTTCATCCTCTCGCTACTCTCTCTCTCTCTCTCTTCTCTTCTCTCTTCTCTCTTCTCCCGTCTCTCCCTCCCTCTCTAGTCTCCTCTCTTGTCTGTCTATCTATCCCTATCTATCTAATATGTCTATCTATCTATATTTCTATCATATTTCGTATATCTCCTATACTATCTAATATCTCTATCTATCTATACTCTAAAAGTGTCTCATATATCTAAATCTCTCTATCGAGGCCCTCACTAACGCTCTCTCTCTCTCTCTCTCTCTCTAAATGCTCTAATCTGCTCGGTACTCTCTCTCTCTCTCCCTCCTCATTTCTCTTCTCTGCACATCCTGCCCTCTCGTCTCGCCCTCCCCACCTACCCTCCTATTCCCACCACCGTTACTCCCTAGGCCAAGAGGAGTCTCATCGCTACTCCTATCTCTATTCCCTCCTAACCAATCCTCCCACCGTAATGCCCTTACCATCCACCGAGATCAACCCTCACACGCAGCCACATCGAGGGTACCCCATCCCGGGCCACCACCGCCTACCGCACAGGTACGCGGGTATAACCAACGGCCACCCTCCCCCCGACCGGTCCACCAAGAACACCACGGCTCAACCGCAAACGGAAACCGCCAAGAACCACGTCTTCGGCCATAAGCACAACGAGGTCGTTATAGGAGAGAGAGAGGCTAGGAGGAGGTAAGGCAGAGAGAGCACTGGGTTATCTAATCTAGGTCGTAATTAGCATATTATTTACGGTGGTGAAATGAGAAGAAGAGAAAATATCCCACTGACTGGAGCCTTTTGAAATGGATCAGCGGTCCGACCTTGTGTGTGTGTGTGGGCGTGATTTTGTGAGTGGATTTGTTCGTGTGGTTTTTGTTTGTTTGTTTCTCTTTCTT
>NW_020870527.1:790823-795823 GCF_003789085.1 Penaeus vannamei | reverse complement strand
TCCTCTGTTCTTGCCTTTATTCTCTCTTTCTTTCCTCCTTATTATTTATTTCTTCTCTCTTTCTCTCCATTCCATCCTTCATCTGTTATTTTCCCTTCTTTATTCCCCTCTTTCACTCCCTTCTTCTCGTCCCCTTTCCCTTTTCATAGACTTAAGGGGAAGGTAAAGGGGGGGGGGGGTATCTCTCTCTCTCTATTGGTATATATATATATATATATATATATATATATACTATTATATTATATATATATATATAACTATCGCCTCCCTCCCTCTCACTCTTTCTGTCTTCCCTCTACCTCTGTCCTTCTCTTCTTCTCCTCCTTTCATGACTTTCCTTTCATAAATTTAGCGAAGAAGCGGAGGTTCCAGAGACTCACTAAAGGACAAAGGAATTTTTAAACATCTTTCTAAACTCTCTCCTTCAATGCTTTATAAATCTTTTCTTCCTCTAAACAACTTTGGCCTTTCTCTCCTTTCTGTCCCTCTCGGTGTTCTGTTTTAAAACATTTTCTTCCGCATTCTTTCCATATTTTCCTACATTCTCCCATTCTATTCTTCTATTCCTTAGGGTTTCCTTCTTCCAAACAGCGAGAAATCAAAACAAATGACTAACCGACTAATTCTCGTTAGTTGTATTTGAACTGGCCGTTACAGAGCGCTGATTGGCTGACATGCATTTACGTCATCTCACTCTGCTTTTCTATTGGTTAGAATATTTCGGAGCTGTAACGGTGGAAAGTCCTGATTGGCTGACAGCTTTTCAAGTTACCTCAATACTTGTTCCTATTGGCTAATAGATCATACAGCTACCGATTATAGAAAATGCTGATTGGCTGATAGGTTTGCGCATAATTTCAACTTTCATTCATATTCCTGAAAAGAATCGGAGGATATAGCTGTTAGCAATTACTGTTTCCCTGACTGGTATACATATATATGTAAAATATCATCTCAACTCGTGTTCTTATTGGTTAAAGCATCTCGGAGTTGCACCAGATACGAAGCGCTGATTGGTTGACTTATGCTTACGTCATAGCATGCATTCATATTGAGGTTAATAATGTTGAAATCTGGCTTTATAACATGCTGATTGGTGAACACAGGATAAGAAGTATAGGAAAAATATAGGTAATCTGATAATAATGAATCTCTCTCTCTCTCTCTCTCTCTCTCTCTCTTCTCTCTCTCTCTCTCTCTTCTCTCTCTCTCTCTCTCTCTCTCTCTCTCTCTCTCTCTCTCTCTCTCTCTCTCTCTCTCTCTTCTCTTCTCTCTATCTATCTATCTTTGTCTTTCTCTGTCTCCGTCTCCGTCTTTCAGTCTATGATCAAATAATACAAATACTAATAGTAACATTAGTAACAAATACAAAAAGACAGCAATAGAATGATGATAAAACATAATGAGGATGATGATGATAATGATGTTCATAATACTAAGAACAATTATAATAATAATGATGATAATAGTGGCAAAGTAATAACAGTAATCAAAACAACAGTAATAGTAAAAAAATAACAATAATAATGATACTGATAAAAATAATCATAACAATAATAACAATGGTAATGATAATAAAAACATAAAAACAATAATAATAATGAAAATAACAATAATAACAAAAACAACAATAACAATAACAAAAATAATAATCATAACAACAACAATAACAGCAATCACAATATAATATCCAAAAGAACACTAAAAATACAACGAAGAAATGGCATTCAGCACAAATTTCTGCAACCGATCCTGAACGCGGGAAAATGGCGGGAAAATCGGAAAATTCCCGCCAAAAAGACAATGGCCGACGAGAGACAAAGAGTGACGTCGTGTTGCTTATTTGAAGCTTTTATCCTGTGTCCTTTTCCTTCCTCTTCTCTTTCTTATTGTTGTTGATGTCTTGTATTTTTTGTCTTCCTTTTTTCTTCCTTTTTTATTTCTTTTTTACTTGTTTTTTTATATATTTATTCATCTTCTCTTTTTCCGTCACAATATTCTTCTCTTTTCCTTTTTTTTCTTTTTTTTTTTTTTTCTTTTCTTCTTCGTGTTACCTGTCATCTTGTATGTGCCACTTTTGTCTACATTTATCCATAGTTATCACTATTCTTTTTTTCACTTCTTACACGCTCTCTTTCCTCTTCCCCTCCTACTTTCTATTTCCCCTCTCTCTCCTTCTCTTTCTCTCTCCCTCTCCCTCTCCCCGTTCCCTCCTCTCTCCCTCTCTCCTCTCTCCCCCCCCCCTTCCTCTCCCCTATCTCCTCACTCTCTTCTCTTCCTTCCTCCCTATCCCTCTTCCCTATCTCCTTATCACCTCCTCTCCTCCTCCTTTCCCCCTTCCTCTCTCCTCCAAACTTCTCTTGCACAAAAGGAGAGAATAGAGGAAAAGAAAAAAAAAATAAGATCAGGAGATTAGAATTTTTTAAACTTACAAGGTTTCCCGCCTAACCTTGATGTGTTTACGTCACTCAAATGGATTTACACGTGGCGCTATATATATATCTATGGGTGCTGTGTGTGCGTGTGTGTGTGTACGTTTTTTTTGTTTGTTTGTTAGTTAGTTTGTTTGTTTAAGTGTTTGTTTGTTTTCGTTTGTGTATTTTTTGTAGTTTGTGCGTGGATGTGTGTTTTTCTATGTGTGTCTGTTGGTGAGTTTGTGTATTTGTATTTATGTAAGCGCGTACGTGCTTATATTCTCATTGTCTGTTTGTCTGTCTTCCTATCTATTTTCACTCTGTCTACCTATCTATCTGTTTATCAATATTGTGTATGTGTGTGTGTGCGCGCGTGTGTGTGTGTGTGTGTTTCGGTGTATCTGCGTGTGTATGTGTGTGTGTTTCTCTGTATCTGTGAGTGTGTGTATGTGTGTGCGTATGTGAGTGCGTGCGTGTGCGTATATGTGTATGTGTGTACCTGTGCCTGTACGTGTACGTGTGAGTATATGCATATGTAAAAAAAAAAAAAGCATTCTCCCTTCTCCTCCCCTGCATCCTATCCTTCCTTCCATTCCACCATCTTCTTCTTCTTCTTCTTCTTCTTTTCCTTCGTCTTCTTTTCCCTCCCCAAAAAGAAGCAGGAAGAAGAGAACACGAAGGAGGACAATTTAATTTCCTTCTGGAGTTGTTGATCCAGTTCGGAATTTTCTCTATTCAGACTACGGCGCAGGAAGAGTGAGGAAGGTGAGAAGAGGAGGAGGAGAGAGAGGAGGAGAGAAAGAGAGAAAGAGAGGGGAGAGAAAGGAGAGGGAGGAAGGTGAGAAAGGAGGAGGAGGAAAAGGAGAAAAGAGAGAGGGAGGGAGGGAGGAAGGAGAGGAGGAGGAGGAGAGGAGAAGAGAGGAAGGAGGGAGAAGGAGCGAGAGGTGGGAGAGGGGGGAGCGAGGGAGGGAGCGAGGGAAAGCTGAGAAGGAGTGGAGGAGGAAGAAGAGGAGAAAGAGAGGGGGGAGGAGGCGGAAGGTGGAGAAGGAGGAGGAGGAAGCAGGGAGAGAGAGAGGGGAGGAGGGAGGGAGGGTGAGAAGGAGGAGGAGGAGGAGGAAGAGGAGAAAGAGAGGGAGTTGAGAGTAGGGGAGAAGGAGGAGGGCGGGGGAGGGGGCAGGGAGGCAGGAGGAGGGAGGGAGGGAGGAAGGTGAGAAGGAGAAGGAGGAGGAGGAGAAAGAGCGGAGAAAGACGAGGGGAGAGAAGGGGGAGGAAGGTTGAGTAAGAAGGGAGGAGCGAGAGAGAAGGAGAAAGAGAGGGAGGGGAGGGAGAAAGAGAGAGGAGAGGGAGGAAGGTGAGAAGGAGGAGGAGAAAGAGAGAGAGGGAGGGAGGGGAGGGAGAAGGTGAGAAGGCAGGAGGAGGAGGAAGAGGAGGAAAGAGAGGAGGGAGGAGAAAGAGAGAGGGAGGGGAGGGAGAAGGTGAGAAGGAGGAGGAGGAGGAAGAAGAGAGAAAGAGAGAGAGAGGGTGGGGGGAGAAGGGGAGTGATGGAGCAAGAGGTGAGAAAAGAGGAGGAGCGAAGAGGAGAGAAGGCAAAAAAGGGGAGGTGAGAGAGAGAGGAGGGACGAGGAAGGGGAGAAGGAGGAGGAGGAAGAGGAGAGAAGGGGAAGAAGGGGAGGGAGGAAGGGAGGGAGAGAAAAGAGAGAGAGAGAGAGCATGGGGGGGAGGGAGGGCAGGGAAAGGTAAAAACAACAGAAAGAGACCAAAGAAACAAAAAAAAAAAAACTAATAAAAAAAACACACATCCAAAACAAAACATACCATACCAACCCCCCCCTCTATCCCCCCTCCCATCCCCCTCCCCAACAAGACCAGCTTCCCTCCTTCCCTCTCTCTCCCCTACTCTCCCCTCCCCCTTCCACCGCAAGAGTAATTAACATACCTGGCAACCGAGACTACGGGATCCAGGTTGCGAGGGGAAAGGTGGAAGGTTCGTTAAGTAAGGATTTCAAGAGGAGGGAGAGAGGTGAGGGGAAGCGTGGTGAGGAAAGAGGTGAGGGGATGGAGAGACTGAGGGAAATAGAAGAGGATGGATGAGGAGAAAGAGGAGAGAGGTGAGAGAGAAGAGCTTAGAGGATGGAAGAGGGTGAGGGGAAGGTGGGAGGAAAGAGAAGAGGGGAAGGTGGGAGGAAGGGAGGAGGGAGAGAGGTGAGGGGGAAGAGGTGAGGGGGTGGAAGGAGAGGGGAAGGTGGGAGGAGAGAGGTGAAGGAGGAGAGGAGAGGGCGTGGAAGAGGTGAAGGGAAGGTGGAGGGAAAGAGGTGAGGTGAGGGGAGGTGGGAGGACGAAAGAGGAGTGGGATGGAGAGATGAGGGGAAAGTGGGAGAGGTGCATGGAGAGGGGTTGGGAGGAAAGAGGTGCGGGGAAGGGGGAAGAGGAGAGGGGGATGGAGGTGAGGAAGTAAGGGTGAGGACGAAAGAGGAGAGGGGTAGAGAGATGGATGAGGGGAAACAGGAGAGGGGATGGAGGTGATTGGAAAGAGGAGAGGGGAAGATGGAAGAGGAGACACGAGAGGGGATGGAATGTAAGTGGTAG
>NW_020870527.1:781286-783808 GCF_003789085.1 Penaeus vannamei | reverse complement strand
ATCATTATTCATTTTCTAATAATGCAAATTATATTTAGAGAAGAGCGTAAGGATAAATGAACAAAGAAATACGCACAGATAAATATACATACACAGGCACATACAAACTGCCTAGTTCAAGTGTTAGCAGCCTTACAGCCTGACCACTGAACTAGATAGTTTTCCTGTTGAAGGTTTGGCTCCGTTAATTTTAGTTTACATTCTGTTTACCTTTGTTGTTTAAAGTATTCATATTTCATTTATATTTTGTTTTACTTGATTCTTTTCTGACATTTAAAAAATGTTTTCGTTTTACTACTTTCACATATTACTCGTTTTTTTATATTTCCTTGCCTAGAATAATACAGTTTTATGAACCCTATTTTAGTTCTGTAAATCTATATTGTTTTTTTTTTTGTGTTCCATTAGATTACCAAAGAGTGAATAACCCCGAGTCATTTGATTCACAAAGATATATATATATATATATATATATATATATATATATATATATATATGTATGTATGTATGTATATACGTGTGACCCACACACACACGCACACGCGCACACACATACACACACACACATGCTGTATACATATACATATACACACACATATATACAGTGCATATATACATAAACATATACACGCATATACAGTACATATATACATATACACATCTATTGCATTTTCTTCGCATGCTTTTATGTTTGCACATATCCGACAAAAAGACTCTCCCTTGAGGACAACGAGTCAACAAGGAGGGAAACAAACAAACCCTCGGCGCCTGGTGCACAATGACAAGGTGTCTTTGGCACGTGTGTTGTGGGCTTGGTCGTTGCTTTGGACAATGTTATTATACACGTTGTCATGATGCTGTGCGCGGCTATAGGGTCTGTTGCAGCCCCTTCTTGTAGGCTTTGTAGGAGCGGCTGTAGACCTTGTAAACGCCGTTGGTTTTATTGTAGCTCTGTCGTGGACGCTGTTGTAGCCGTTGTTGCCGACGGGTAGGCAGAGGAGTCGTAAAAAGGAGTCGTAGCCAGGGAATTGGGTGCTAATGTAGGGTTACGATCGCCGCCGTATGGTCGCGGCGGAGGCGAGGGCGAGAGGGATGCATACTGACCCCCCCCCCCCCACCGCGCTCTATCCTACACGACGGCCAGTATTTGCAACGCGATGGCACTCTAATTATCCCGCTGCCAATCACGCCCGGGCAGGCTCTTCGCCGTGGAAATGATACTGCAATCCGCGCCCTTCGCCGTTCTTGTGGGGTCGGTCTGATCCGGAGCTTCGGACTTCTGAGTGCGAGATTCGGACTTTTGACTCGAAACCCAATTCTCTCTCACATAAGGTGCTCCTCTGTTGAATTAAAAAGTCATTTGATTCGCAGATTCGGACTTCCTAAATAAAACGACCGGATAAACTTCTTGATTTTTTTTTCTGTTGTAAGTAGTGACTCAACATACTTACCGCGTAGCTCATTATCCTTTACGACTCTTGGTGCCTTTAGTTGTTATAAAGCTTTTTCTTTTCATCATTAACATTCGTCAAGTAACTTTCTCATATTTCAGAGCCTCAGCATATCTCATTCTGCCTCTTATCTCACTCGGAAATTATTAATGCACAGCCTTACAACTCCTGCCAAGCAAGACTGCTTACTGAGGAGAAAATCGGATAAGTTGTTCTCATAAGACTTTCTTGTCTCAACTTAAATGTTTTTACTGCCGAAACCACGGCAAGGGTCAAACGTTTTTTTTTTTTCTCTCTCTCTCTCTCTCTATCTTTTATTTTTCTTTCTTTTTAATTTAGTGTTACGGTCTTGTGCAAAAACGGGGGAGAAGAAATCAAAAGCTTGAGATCAAATGTCTGTCTTTTGATGCAATGCTCTTATTGTGTGTTTGAACGTTTGCTTTTGGCTGAGCAGCTGCTGTAAATGTTATTTCTTATTTTCTGATTTCCTCTTTCTCTCTCTCTATTCCTGGCCCTCACCCTCATCCTCACCCTTTCCCTATCCCTCCCTCCCTCCACTCCACTCCCTTTTTTCACCCTCTCCTCTCTCCCTCCCTCTTTCCCTCCCTCCCCCCCTCCCCTCCCGCCTTTGCCTCAGCGCCGGTTTCTGGAGTCGTTCGGCCGGGAGCTCCCTCGCGTCCCATTTTCATTTCCGAGAGCGTTTGGCAGCCGAGATCAAAGCCGCCGTCGGAGGGAAACCGGTTACCGAATCTTGACTTCGTGTTGGGCGTTTTCCCTTTTCTTCTTTGCCTTCGTGTTATGCGTTTTCTTTCCTCACTTCCCTTTTCTTCTATTTCCCTTTCCGTCTTTTTAGTTTGGCTCTCTTTCGGTCTTTCATTCCCTACCGTTTCATATTTATCAGGCTCTGCTTTGTTCCCTAAGTATTTTTTTCCTCTTTTCATCTATCTAATTTTAATTTCCTTACCTCTTCTCTCTTTCTCTTTTCTTTTGCTCTTTGTATGTCTGTCTTTCTCCTTCTTTCTTCTCTTTTCTTCTCCTTCTACATCTACTTCTTCCTCCTCTTCTATTCTT
>NW_020870527.1:773786-776286 GCF_003789085.1 Penaeus vannamei | reverse complement strand
CTTTCTTGTCCCCTCCCTTTTCCCATCCCATCCTTCTTCTTCTTTTTCTTCTTTTCATTTTTTTTTTTCAGTACTCCAACTTATCATCATCTCCCCTTCCCCTTCCTCTCCTCTTCCCTTCTCGCCCCCTTCCCCTTCCTCTCCTCTTCCCTTCTCGTCCCTTCCCTTCCTCCTCCTCTTCCCTTCTCGCCCTTCCCCGCCCTTCCCCTTCCTCCTCCTCTTCCCTTCTCGTCCCCTTCCCCTTCCTCCTCCTCTTCCCTTCTCGCCCCTTCCTCCTCCTTCCTTCTCGCCCTTCCCCTTCCCTCCTCTTCCTTTCGCTTCCCCTTCCCTTCCTTCTCGTCCTTCCCCTTCTCCTCCTCTTCCCTTCTCGCCCCCTTCCCCTTCCTCCTTCCTTCGCCCTTCCCCTTCCTTCCCTTCCCCTTCCTCTCTCTCCCTCTCCCCCCTTCCCCTTCCCTCCTCTTTTCCTTTTCGCCCCTTCCCCTTCCCTTCCTCCTCCTCCCTTCTCTCCCCTTCCCCTTCCCCTTCCTCTCCCTTCCCCCCTCCTCCTTTTCCCTTCTCCTTCCCTTCCTCCTCCTCCCCTTCTCGCTCCTTCCCCTTCTCCCTTCTCGCACCCTTCCCTTCTCGTCCCTTCCCTTCTCCACTTCCTCCTCCTCTTCCGTTCTCGCTCCCTTCCCCTTCCCCCTCTCCTCTTCCCTTCTCTTCCTTCCTTCCTCCTCATCTTCCCTTCTCGCCCCCTTCCACTTCCCCCTTTCCCTCCCATGTCACTTTTTCTCTTCCCTCTCCTTCTTTAAGTGGAAGACACCTTCAGCATTCCAGCTGCCATATGTTACCATATTGTAATTAGCAGTTCTACGCAAGCCACGACTTCCATTTCTTCTCCTCCACAAGATTCCTCGCGAGGTACAATCCCGCCTTTTTAGTGTAGCTTTGTTATCATGCGCATGTTTACTTTGACATTTATTTGGACAGTTCGACATTTATTTACCTAGATGTTTATTCAGACATCTTCCATTTCGCCGGAGAGCCGTGACTCGGATGAAAACGCACACACTGCCTTAATTATACCCGGCTTCTAGAGACAGGAAGAAATGATAAAGCATGAAAAAAATAAAAAGTAAAAAAAAAAATCTAGCAACAACAATACCCCGACCGGTGTTTATGCCTTGCAAATCGCCCCGAAAAGATGCAAGAAGAATGCTAAATCAACACGGCTTGCAATATCTCCCCCAAAATAGCCGAAAATACCTGAAGATACATCAGAGAGAATAAAACTAGAGAGCGCGAAGAGCCGTTGCCATTTTCCACGATGTGCGGGCTGAGGGGAGGGGAGGGGCGGGGGTGTCCAATGGGGGAGTGAGGGAGCCATGTGTACGGGCGAAAGGGGGGTAGGGAGGGAAGGGAGGAGCCGCACTTGTTTATCTTTCATGAATTTCTGTAACGTCGACTTTCCTCTATTTATGCTTGGGTGTGTACTGTACGCGAGACCCTTCCGCGCGGGAGAGGGCGCTTGCTTGCGTTTGCTTGTTTCTGCTTGTGTCTGTGTCTCGACTTGGGGTGCGTATGATTCTTTGTGACTGTGTGCGTGTGTGTGCGCTTTGTATGCTTGTGTCTGTGCTTTGCGTATGATTCTTTGTGACTGTGTGCGTGTGTGTATGTTTGTGTTTCTTTGTGATTGTGTGTGTGGCTTTGTATGCTTGTTTCTGCTTGGGGTGTTTGTGTGTATTTAATTCTGCTTCCTGCTTGTTCGTCCGTGTGTCGGGTTGAGATGCGTGTGTTTGAGATTGTGTGCGTGTGTGTTTGTAACTGTTTGGAAGATGTGTGTTTGAGATTGTGTACGTGTGCGTGTGTGTTTGTGTCTGTTTGAGATTGTGTGCATGTGTGTGTGTTTGTGTTTGTTTGACACATGTATGTTTGTTTGAGATTGTGTGCTTGTGTGTGTCGGTAGGGGGTGTAATGTTATGTGTTTGCATGCATGCATGCGCGCGCGCGCGCGCGTGTGTTTGCTTGTTTGTGTGTCTTTCTACTTATTCGTATATGCAGGTCGCTAGTCTATGGAATTTGTCTGGTACCGGTGTGTACGTATGTGTGTACGCCCTGCTGTATATAAATGCACGAGTTTATGAAAACGAAAATGAGATCGACTGTGCACCTCTGTTCCTAAGTATGTGGGTATAGATAATAAATTTATAACCATGCACCTTTATCAACGTCAACAAAAAACGAAAATTTACCCCCACCCAACAAAAAATTGATAAATAGATAAACAAAATGAAATAAAAAATAAAATAAAAAAGAGACGTAAAATGCTAACCAGCGTCCAAATTCCCCGCTGGAATCGCCACTTCAAACTTTAACATCCATCGCATTATTACAGATCATAACTATCTAGTAATTAAATTCTAATTCAAACGATTAATTTATAATGGTATCGTTATTAATTTGGAAAAGTTGGCAGGTCTTGTGTTTATGTTACCAAATAATGATTTTGAAATTATAACAG
>NW_020870527.1:766286-768786 GCF_003789085.1 Penaeus vannamei | reverse complement strand
AATACTGATTTTAAATTATGGCAACAATACTGATTTTACATTCAATCATAAATTCCAAGGAAAGATATTTAGATGGATGATACGTGAGTAAATTGATTCTAAATATAAAGACAGACAAAAGAATAGATATATAGACAGACAAAGGGACAAAGAGAAATAGAGAAAGAGAGAGGGAGGAAGAAGAGAGAGGAGAGAGAGAGAGAGAGAGAGAGAGAGAGAGAGAGAGAGAGAGAGAGAGAGAGAGAGAGAAGAGAGAGAGAGAGAGAGAGAGAGAGAGAGAGACAAAGAGAGAGAGAGAGAGAGAGAGAGAGAGAGAGAGAGAGAGAGAGAGAGAGAGAGAGAGAGAGAGAGAGAGAGAGAGAGAGAGAGAGAGAGAGAGAGAGAGACCAGAGAAAATAATTACAGACAATACAGACAGGAAAAGAAACATACCGCCACAGAACCAGAAACAGAGAGAAAAAACTAAAGAAAGAGGAATAAAAAAAGAAAAAAACTACCAAAGAGAAAAAATATAAGAGTATTCGTCAACCAGTAGACATCTTTATGTTACTAAGGTATAATCAAAAATAAAACATAATAATACCAACTCAGAGGAAAAAGAACAAACACAACCCCAACTATAGGCCTAATTTCTATATTTTTTCTCATCTAATTAGGACACACGGCATCTTCCCCTGTGACGAAAAATAATAATAAATAACATACGTAAAAAAAACCTGTCTCCAACCACCTAATGAGTAGACATAGCATCTCCGCCTCCATCCTTCCTCCTCCAGCACATCCTCCATCTCCATTCTCCAGCACCTCCTCCACTTCCCTCCTTCCCCCAGCATATCCATTTCTTCTCCACCATCTCCATCCCCTCCTCTCCGCATCTCCATCGCCAGCATCTCCATCGCCGTCCTCCCTCCTCCAGCATCTCCCTCTTCCTTCCTTCAGCAACTCCTCCGTCTCCCTCCTCCCGTATCTCTATCCCCCTCTTCACTCCTCCAGCATCTCCATCTCCCTCTTTTCTCTTCCAGCATCTCCCCCTTCCTTCCCCCCAGCATCTCCACCGCCCTCTTCTTTCCTCCAGCATCTTCATCTCCTTCCTACTCCAGCATCTTCTAGAAAATAACGCGACAACTTCCAAGACAAGTGTTGCTTTGAAGTCCAAGTGTGACAAGCGCTCAGGCGGTGCTTGCCTCGAGACCCTTCCTGCTATGCTGTGTGTGTGTGTGTGTGTGTGTGTGTGTGTGTGTGTGTGTGTGTGTGTGTGTGTGTGTGTGTGTGTGTGTGTGTGTGTGTGTGTGTGTGTGTGCATACTCACGCACACACACACGCACGCAGGTGAATAGATAACTAAATATGAATGCGAAAAAAGCAAGACACAAATGCACAAAACAAAAAATAGACAGGTGCGACGTCGAGAGGAAGAAAATGATAACCAAGCAAAGAAAATGAAAAAAAATATATAACATAAACTAGAAACACTCAGAACGCATGCCTCCGCCAAGGCAATTATAAAATTCCTGGATCCGGATCATAATCCGGATCACCACCCACATTTAATGGCATCTAAGTTGGCCTAAGACACACCTCTAGAAAAAAAATCATAACTTTTCGAGTTATCCTTCTTCCAAGTTAACCAACTAACAAACAAACTAACAAATCAGAGCTACCAAAAATAATAACCTTGGCGGAGGTAAGATGAAAGAAAGAATCAGAAAAGAAAAATTAACTCATATCAACGACATCTTACGCTTCATTTTTTTCTTTTCCTCCGAAACGATAATTCATGTAATGATACTGGAATCAGGAGAATAAAAGAGTTGAAAATAATAGAAAGCTAGAGAGAGAGAGAGAGAGAGAGAGAGAGAGGGAGAGAGAGGAGGGAGAGGGAGAGAGAGAGGGAGAGAGAGAGAGAGAGAGAGAGAGAGAGAGAGAGAGAGAGAGAGAGAGAGAGAGAGAGAGAGAGAGAGAGAGAGAGAGAGAGAGAGAGAGAGATACAAACAGATAAGCAGACAGACAGAGACAGAGATAAACAGACGAAGATAAAGATAGAGACAGAGACAACCAGACAGGCAGAGACAGAGATGGAGATCGACATAGGCAGAGACAAACAGACGGGGAGATAGAGAAAACCAGACAGAAAGACAGGCAGACAAGCAGAGATGGAGACAGACACAGAGACAGAGTAACAGATACATACATGGAGAGAGACCACCAGACAGACAGAAAGTCAGAGAGAGAGAGACAGAACAGACAGACAGAGAGAGAAAGACAGAGACAGAGAGAGAGAGAAACAGGCAGACAAATATACAGACAGACTGAGAGTTCATTCCCAGTTCCCGTGAAATCCAGCGAGCCCAGATCCCCCTCAGGATCGAGACGACATTATCAAGTAGACAGAAGTTCAGTGTGTGAGGCCGAGAAGAGAGAATTTCTTCCCGAGTCAGGAGACATCAGCTGGGTAATTTCCATGTCTGAAGGTGGAGCTGGGGAAAAGGAGAAGGAAGAG
>NW_020870527.1:748786-753786 GCF_003789085.1 Penaeus vannamei | reverse complement strand
AAGCCCTAAAACTACGAAAATAAAAGCAGGGAGAGGGAGGAGGCGGCGAAGAAGGAGCAGCCTCCTGACGACGTTGCAAAAGAACCCGTTGCACGAATCTTGCAGGACTTCGGCTGCCAGAACCCCGCGGCCAACTCATAATGCATCGATGGGATTTTTTCTATTTCTCTCTCTTATTATTTTCTCTCTTCTTATTTAATTCTATATCTCTCCTTTCCTCTTCTGTCTCTCTTTTTCTTTTTCATTTTCTTTTCTTTTTTCTTCTCTTTCTGATATCAACAACGATCTTACAATAATGTGAGTATTTGACTCCATGAAAATACCCACACAGGCGCACCTCAGCTCCCCCCCCCCCCCCATCAAGAAAGCCCCATAAAAAAAACACAAAAAATCCAACAGAAAATCATGAATCTCAAAATAATAAAAATACATGAAATTGATTTCTTCTAAATCCTGTTTCCGTCGTCATTCTGATATCAAACACACGCTTTTGATATCAGGTACACTCAGACACCAGACAGCTGACTCACAAAGCCTAAAAAATGTCTTCAGATTTTCCAAATGGACTTTTAAGAGAAGAAGAAGACGAAGTGGAAAAGCAAAAGAAATTAAGAAAAAAAAGACGGAGAAAGAGAAGGAGGGGACGAGGAAAAGCGGAAGAAGAAGAAGAAGAAGAAGAAGAAGAAGAAGAAGAAGAAGAAGAAGAAGAAGAAGAAGAAGAAGAAGAAGAAGAAGAAGAAAGAAGGAGGAGAAGAAGAAGAAGAAGAGAAGAGGAGGAAGAACAAGAAGAAGAAGACCACGTAGAACAAAAATAAAAAGAAAGTAGAAGCAGAAGAGGAAGGAGAAGGTAGAGGCAGAGGAGGAGGAGGAAAAGAAAAAGAAGGTGGAGAAGCAAATCAATTAAGAGGAGAAGAAAAGCTGGAGGGAAATAACTACAAGAAGAAGAGGGGGGAAAAGTAGAAAAAGAAAAGAAAAAAAGAAGGAAAAGAAGTGGAGGAGGCGCAAGGGGTCTCTCGGTCCGTCGCCGTCTCAGCCGGTGATAAATTCGCGAGGCTGAAGTGTTCCATCTGTTCTCGAAGGTCTTTCTCCACTTGAAATTCGCTGTAGATTGAGATCTTGGTTTTCATGTGGGGATGCTTTTACTTTTCTTTTTTTTTTCTTTTTTATCATCATTTGTTTATTTAATTAGTTATTATTACTACCATTATCATTACGATTATTATCATTATTATTATCATTATTATCATTATTATTACTATTATTATCATCATCATTACTATCATTGTTTTCTTTTTCTTTTCTTTCTATTAGGAGGAGGGAGTTGCACACTGATAGCAACTGTTTAAGCTCTTGCTTATAATCCCCCATTAAGCAAGTAGCTCAACTTGCATTAAGACCAATTATCTGAATTCATATTATCATCATCAGCAAAACACTAATACAGATTTGTTACCGACTTTCTCTTAATGTTTTGCCTAAGTTCTTCCCGCCATTTATATTTCTTTTTATAGTGTCTACATAAAAGAATTTACGGTCCTAATCCTTTTAACTTGTTTATCTCCCAGCTTGTTTTTAAAGTGAAGAATGACTGCCTAGCTTTCGTTATCTCTTCCCAACAGCAATTAGGTTTTGGAAAGCTTTTAAGTCTCGTTCTGTGCGATGTTAATTGTCCCTAAATATCGTGTTCATGAATGCAGTTTTAAGCTCCAACAGGATGTGCATCTGGGGGGCCATTTCCTATCACAGAGTCCACCAGAAGGTACTGCACTGTGCTAAACTAACCCACTGAGTAGCAACACCTTAGAAGTAGTAGTCGAAAATCCTTCATTCATAAATATTACTACGAGTATGGTGTTGCCGCTTAATGGGTTACCTTTACAGAGATACACATACCTTAACACTCATACACACACAGAGAGATTCTCCCTTCCGGAACTATACATCTCACTAAAGTGGTTTTTAAACTGGGGGTGAGGAAGCCTTTTCGCGGCGAGGGGGAATTTTCTAAGAGTAGTAGATTTTGGAGTAAATTGTTAAGTGGCGAAAATAAATGAACGAATGAATAGATACATGGAAAGGTGAATGAATATTCTCTATAATTTATAACCGAAGACTTAGTTCATGAACAAATGATCAGAGACAGGGACATTTCAGCAAACCCCGAATTCCTGAAGAGAGGATAAAAGCCTGGAAGTGAATTATCATAATACGAATGAAGATTTGACTTTTGGGGGGGAGCTGGAGAAGGAATACCTCACTCTCTCATACATTTTGCCACAGGTTGGTTTCCCGGCTTTAGATCGTATGAAAAGCAAAGGCATTATGCACATGAAAGACGTAGAGGCCGACATGGAATGTTCATTGTCCTCGCACTGATATTTCATCAAAGGAAAAACGGTACTATTTCCCATAAGCAGTGCAGAAATACACACACACACGCACATATGTATACATAAATTATCGGTTACCAAAGAAATTATTCTTTTATTTCAATTTGATATAATTTTTTTCTTAAGGAAATAGTGTCTAAATTCTTATTTTTGCTTAAGGACTATTGTCTACATTCTCCATATCTTGAGTAAAAATAGTTTCTTAGTAAAAATGTCTTAGGAGGATGTGCTGAGTAAATATTATTTCTAAGGAGGATGCGCCGAGTAAAAAAAAAATCTTAGGAGGATGTGCTGAGTAAAAAATATTTCTTAGGAGGATGTGCACCTGTCCATGCATTTTCTATCAAACTCTTGGCGGCTGTGCATCTACTTACACTTCCTATCAAACTTTATCCGTTTTCTAACACGAACGCTTATTACGAAACAACAGGCCTATTAGCAATCCGAGGGAATCCTGAAACTAGAATATTACCGAAGCCCAACCTTTCGACAGAGATAAAGTCAACACAACCCCAAGACCTTCCGGTAACGAACCTTAACACAATCAGCAGCGAATTCCCCAAAGGATAACGCTACCTTTACTCCATTACACTCACTCACGACCTTAACCAAGCACACGTACACACTCAGACACACGCACACATACACACACACACACACACACGAGTAGACAGACACACACATACACGCAGATAGACACACAAAAGCCCAGTCACATAACACATACAGCCGGCTGTCCATACCATTAACACAGTAGAACACCTGGACAGTGGCGGTCGTGATGTGGGTCACCGCCAGAAACTATCGTATTACTTGCTGATAATGGTCAGGGGTGAGAGGGAGAGAGAGAGAGAGAGAGAGAGAGAGAGAGAGAGAGAGAGAGAGAGAGAGAGAGAGAGAGAGAGAGAGAGAGAGAGAGAGAGAGAGAGAGAGAGAGAGAGAGAGAGAGAGAGAGAGAGAGAGAGAGCCTGCGAGCCGTCCCTTCGCCTCACTCCGAAGAGGAAAAGAAATTCTCATAAACAAAAGGACACTGAAGCAGGGTTGATGAAAGAGGGAAGAGTTAGCGCTGAAGATATTGTTGGGTTGGGTGGAGATAATGCGAGGAGGAAGGGAACAGAGGAAGGGTGAGGGAGATGGAGAGTGAGAGTAATATATATATATATATATATATATATATATATATTATATATATATATATTATATATATTATAGAGAGAGAGAGAGAGAGAGAGAGAGAGAGAGAGAGAGAGAGAGAGAGAGAGAGAGAGGAGGGAGGAGAGGGAAGGAGAGGAGAGAGACACGGAGGGAGATAGAGAGAGAAAAAGGGAGGGAGGAAGAGACAAATTCAGAGAGAGGGAGGGAGAGGGGGGCAAAGAAGATTAGCGATACACCCAAAAGCGCAAGAAATCCCAAGAGAAGAGAAACCAACCATATAAATATCCTTTCCTTCCAAAGTTTTTCCAGTCCCCCCCCCCCCTCTCTCTCTCTCTCTCTCTCTCTCTCTCTCTCTCTCTCTCTCTCTCTCTCTCTCTCTCTCTCTCTCTCTCTCTCTCTCTCTTTCTTTCTTTTTTTTCTTTCTTTCTTTCTTTCTTTCTTTCTTTCTTTCTCTTTCTTTCTTTCTTTCTTTCTCTCTCTTTTTCTTTCTTTCTCTCTCTCACCAACACACACACACGCGGATTCACTCTCTCACTTTCACTCACTCCCTTTCTCTCTCTCTCTCTCACCAAAGCACACGCACACGAGGATTAACTCTCTCACTTTCTGTCACTCTCTTTCTCTCTCTTTCACCAACACACACATACACACATTCATTCACTCTCTTTTCTTTTTCTCCTTTTCACTTATTCTCCCTCCTTTTCCACTCTCTCCCCTTTCCCCTTCTCTGCCTCTCCTCCTCCTCCCCCATACCCCTTTTTATTCCCTGCAACATGTACTATACAACTTACCACCTCCTCCTCCTCTTCCTTCCCACCACTTCCTCCCTCCTCCGCCCCCCTCTCCCCTTCTCCCCTTCCTCCTTTCCCTCTCCCTCTCTCTCTCTCTCTCTCTCCCTCTCCCTCCGTCCCCTCTCCCCCTCCCTCCTCTCTCACTCTCCTCCTTTCCCTTCTCCTCCTCACCCCTCACCCTCTCTCCCTCTCCCTCCGACCCTCTCTCTTCCTCTCCCTTCTTCAAAAAAGCCCCAAAATACGACGTAAAATACCGCTGGTTCTTCGAAACGAGCAGTCATGCTATTAGGCTCGTTCATTTCGCCCGCTCTTAGACCGTTAGCTCCGCCCACCGCTCCGCAAACCGCCCACAGATAGTCAGCCCCGCCCACTCTGTTATGGGGCTGCAGTTTATCCTCTTGAACATCTCAGAGTAGATGACGATGCGCTAACTCAGAGCATTCACGTGCTTTCCCTGTGACTTACTTCATATTGCTAACTCTTGTGCATAACTTTTTTTCATTCCTCTTCTCCCTCTCCGCTGTTTCTTCTTCCTCTTTCTTTTTCTTTTCTTTTCTTCATTCCTACCCTTTTTCTTTTCTTCTTCCTTTTCCTTTCCCTCTTCCTCTTCTCCTTCTCCGTCTATGCCCTCTCTTCCTCTGAGAAATAGTTTAATTTGGGTTCT
>NW_020870527.1:731286-738786 GCF_003789085.1 Penaeus vannamei | reverse complement strand
TATTACCGGCTGCATTCGGGTGTTTTTGGCCACTGGGGACAAAAAAAGAGAGAGAAAAAAGGGGGAAAACGAAGACTGGCAGAGGTAGAGCGAGAGAGAGGATATGGTGTGAGGGAGGGAAGGAAGGAAGGAGAGAGAGAGAGAGTGCACATCACACTATATAGGCACACTAAATTCCAATGGTTTGTTATAATTGTATTTATCAATTATGATTTTTGATATTCTCATCATCATTATCATCGTCATCGTCATCATCATCATCATCATTATCATTGTCATCATTACCATCATCGTCATTGTCATAGTCATCATCATTTCCATGATAATTATCACTATCATCATTAGTACTAATACTAACACCACTGTTACTCCAAATATTACCATCAGCATGAACTCTGGAAATTATCAATAACTGCAATGACAGCAAAATAATAAAATGAACAAATATAAGAATGGCGAACTGATACCACTCAATAAAAAACAAACGATTGAACTGATGAGATGATTCAATTAATTCATCAATTATCTCATTAGGAAATTTGACAAAATAATCTAGATGATAATGAAATTACTGTTTATGTGGCAAAAGAGCTGGACTTCGGCTACAGAATGAAAACGACACACAGCGCTTGGCTCTGTCCTTCTCTTTAACGTGGGAAACGTGACATACTATTCGTTATTGTCACATAAAGTTGCAATCAGTTGAATAATTCTGACGTTATTGTTCTTTCTCGGCGCTGAATTCTGGTCGGGATATGAGAGAGAGAGAGAGAGAGAGAGAGAGAGAGAGAGAGAGAGAGAGAGAGAGAGAGAGAGAGGAGAGAGAGGACGAGAGAGAGAGAGATAGAGAGAGAGAGAGAGAGAGAGAGAGAGAGAGAGAGAGAGAGAGAGAGAGAGAGAGAGAGAGAGGAGAAGGCAGATTGCGAGAGATAGAGAGAGAGGGACAGAAATGGACCATATATATATATATATTATTATATATATATATATAATATATATATATATATTATATTATATATATTGATATAAGGAAGAGATATATATATATATATATATATATATATATATATATAGAGAGAGAGAGAGAGAGAGAGAGAGAGAGAGAGAGAGAGAGAGAGAGAGGAGAGAGAGAGAGAGAGAGAGAGAAGAGAGAGAGAGAGAGATAGGTCGACATATAGAAAGGCAGGCAATAAAAGAGCCGAGCGGAAATCTAAATATATAATATATAATATATATATATATATATATATATATATATATATATATATATATATATATATATATATAATAATAGTAAAATAAAAGAAGGGAAAGAAGAAAAACTGAACCCAAGGAAGTGCCTGCAAGCCGAAGAGAGTGGAAAGCACGACCAGGCACAGAAATCAGAGAGAGATGCGTCTTAACTCTTAATTAGCATTTACCTTGACACTGGTTGGCACTTCCGGACGCGGCTCTGCTTGCACCTGGAAAGACGGAGGTGGAAATTAATTACGTATATGATAGCTGTAATTGCTTAAGCTCTAATTAATTCTTCCTACCTTTAGGCCTCTTGGCGTAAAAAGAAAAAAATAATGCAAAAGTTGTCATTTGTAAGATAGCTGTCGCGTCTTCGTTTTGCAAAGTCCTTGATTTATGAAGGATCTGAATAAAGATTATGCACTGTCCTTCCTCTCTTCCTCCACCCCGCTGTTCGCCTTCACCCTTCCTTCTCTCCTTATCGGTTCCTCCTCTTCCCTCCTCCTCGTCCTTTCCGCCCACCCTTGCCTTTCTCCTTTCCTCTTCTCTCCGTTTTTATGCTGGTATCTTCTTATTTCCTCCTCCTCGACTTTTTGCTAACTCTGTTCACCCCTTTCTTCTCCCTTCTTCCTTCCTTTATCGGTTACTCCTTTTCCTTCATTCTCCTCCAGTCTCCCCCGCTCACATCCTCCTCTTTCTCCCTTCTTCCCTTTCCTCTTTCCTCTCTCCCTTGCCTTGGCTCTCCTTCTTCTCTTTTCCTCTTTACTCCCCTATCATCTTTCCTCTCTCCCTCTCCCTACCAGTCTCTCCTTTTCCCTATTCCTCCTACTCCCCCTTTCACCCGCCTCCCCCTCCCCCGCCATCTGTCTACGATCCGCTAAGACAGCTATCTCTCTTTGTGATCCTCGGGGCTTTGAGGTTTAACAGTTCCCTCTCCCTTCCTCGGCCCATCTCACCATACTTCGCTGCGGGGCACTGTCTTCACCCGGCAGCCTCTGGTTCCGGCGCCCTCTCTGTTCCTTATGCGTTCTGTATTAGAGCTCTTCGTTTCTCGCAGTTCTTTCGTTCTTTTTTCACATTTACTCTCTCTTATCTTTTCTCTATATTCCCCTCGCCAGGGCATCATCACATCCCTATCTGCTCCACAACCCCCTGGCCGTTTCATTCCACAATCCCGGCACTCGCATTTCTCCCTTGCCGTCCCTGTCCCTTTCCCACGCCTCTCACTATGGCCCTCACCCTCACCCCTTGAACCAAAGCTCTTATATTCTCTCCTCATAACAACTTTTCATCATCACCGCATCACCACAACGGACGTCCTCACCACACACGCCACTCCAGCGGCCATTCCATCCATCAGAGTAACCAGGAGCCATTTATCAAACGCGGAATAGAACTTCCCTCGAGAATAAGGCTGCTTCCTTCCGGAGGAGCAGGGGGGTCCGGAGGGGCGTCTAGGTTCTGGTTTTAAATGATTCGTCGAGGTAACACTAGTGATTGTATGTGCGTGTGCGTGTGCGTGCGCGCGCGCGTGTGTGTGTGTATGTGAACACAATTCTTAAATCCAAATCATTTATTAACAGATAAAGTATACATCCATTGATAATGCTATCTGAAATCGACCTGTCGTATAATGCCGTCACTATCAACACCATACCAGAATTGGATGAACGCTGGATACACCTCAGCCATTTGGTGTAACTACATTGCACATGTTGACACTAGCGCGGTGCCAATCTTGCAAGATGATTAGCAATAATACTCGAAGATGAGTTTAGTGACGTCACCGTTCTTGTCTCGGTCGAGTCGCGGTAGAGATAGGCGAGGGGGACGAGCGTATTACATTCTCGAGAGAAGATGTTGCAAAGGGGTTTGTGCATTTCGTGAAGATGTGTTCATTACTCGTCGTATATATATATATATATATATATATATATATATATATATATGTATATATATATATATATATATATATAATATATATATATATATATATATATATATATATATGTGTGTGTGTGTGTGTGTGTGTGTGTGTGTGTGTGTGTGTGTGTGTGTGTGTGTGTGTGTGTGTGTGTGTGTGTGTGTGTGTGTGTGTGTGTGTGTGTGTGTGTGTGTGTGTGTGTGTGTGTGTGTGTGTGTGTGTGTGTATGTATATGTACATATATTATATATATATATGTATATATATATATATATATATATATTAATATATATAATATATATAATATATATATATATTATATATATATATATATATATATATATATATAATATATATATATATATATAATTTTCCCTTCTCTCAACCTTTCCCTCGCTCTTATCTCTTCTCTCTCTTCCCTCTCCTCTCCTTCTCCTTCTCCCTCTCTATCCCCCTGTCTCTCTCTACCCTTCCCTCTCTCTCTCTTTATCCCCTCTCTCCCCTCTCCTCTCCCTCCCCCTTCCACTCTCTCTATATACTATATTGTAATGAATCCCATCTAATGTGCTTAAAAATCAGGGAAATTTGTAAATTTGTAATCCTGAACTTTCGGGTACAATTAGGCGCGGGGAAGCCAAAAATTTGCATAGACTAATCCACTTAGGTGAGAGCCTTAATGAACGGGGCCGCCGCGTTAGGGTGCAAGACAAACACACAAAACACATACATGTTAATTTCGCAGGTTAAAACTAACCGTTACACGCTAGGAAGTTGTTATACAATGGTACACCTCCACACACGCCCTCTTTCAACAATACACATCTCCAATAACACCATTATGAACAATATCCAAGGACAGGACACTGTGTTTCAAAGTTCTGGCATCAATATAATCTTCTGAGAGGTTTGCCAACTCTTGCAACACATCTCCTTGTGCAAACATCTTGCAAAATCGTGGAATGCAACTCTGGATTATTGCCACTCGCTCTTCGGTCAAATGTCAGCTGGATAGGTCTTGTCTCGCAATAAAAGGCTTTGGTAAAATGGTCAAAGGTTTATATCATTTCGCGAATAGAAGGGAATTCGCGGAGGGGGAAATACCTGTATCAATATCGTTAACGTAGTGATAGTTTTATCAATCTTTATGACTAATAAAAAAACATGAACTGCAACAGATTGATGTCGTAGGAATGATGGTAACAATTTTAGCAGCAGTAATAGTGCGGATGATGGGAATACTAGGACTAAATCCTTTTGTGTATCTGGGTATTTTTCATTTTATCTCAAGCGGACTATGTGAGAAGACGAAAAGGGATGCAGGTGCATTGCTCAAGACCCAACGAAGGGTTGCGGCCTTGCGAGAAGTTGATTGGATGAGAGTCACTTCACACACACACACACACACACACACAACGTGTGTGTGTGTGTGTGTGTGTGTGTGTGTGTGTGTGTGTGTGTGTGTGTGTGTGTGTGTGTGTGTGTGTGTGTGTGTGTGTGTGTGTGTGTGTGTGTGTGTGTGTGTGTGCAGACGCGTCTATATGTTCCTATTTCGATGATCGCCCAATTTTGCCAAAGTGATGTGCTTTTGTGTTTTTGGAATCATGTCATCACTATAATCCTCATCCTCATCAGTCATTACTATCGTTATTATCATTAATATCTATAATCATTTTTATTATCATTATTAATATCATTATCATTATGATCATTTTCATTATCACCCTTATTACTTTCATGATAAGGCCTAAGGACAAAGAAAGTAATGATGAGCACAGGAGAAAAAGCCGAAAGCGAAGAAGGGTAAGACACGAAGGGCAGCGGGGAGCGCGCACCCTCCGCCCGCCGTCGATAAACTGGACAAAGCCCTTTTGTCGCCGGCGCTTCACTGGCCCGGCCTGCGTCGGACGCTTACCGGGGCGGGGAGGGGGGTATGGGAGGAGAAGGGGATAGGGGTCAGAGGGAGGGGAGAATCAATGTGGGAAAGGGGAGGTGGAAGAGCCTGGAGGGGAGGAAGGAGGGGAAGACGATGTCGGGAGAGGGGAAGTGGAGGAGCTTCAAGAACATAAGATAGAGGAGGAGGAGGAGGGGGAAGATCATGCTGGGAGTGGGGAGGTGCGGGGGCCTGGATGGGGTAAAGTAGAAGAGAAATTTGGTGGAATAAAAGGGGAGACGGAGGGGGAGGCCATTATAGGAGAGCGGACGTAAAATAGAGAAGCCTGGAGGATAGAACACGTGAGGAGGGGGCGGACGTAAGGATAGATGTAAGGGGCCTGGAGGATAGAACACGTGAGGAGGGGGCGGACGTAAGGGGAAATAGAGGAGTCTGGAGATAGACGTGAGGAGGGGCGGACAGAGGGAAACGTGAGGAGGGGGCGGACGTAAGGGGAAATAGAGGAGTCAGGAGGGGGAGAGATTGAACATGTGATCTGGGATAGTGGAGGTGTAGTCTGTACCCAAGAGCGGAGGGAGGGGGTCAAAGAAGCTTAGCCACGGGAGGCGGAAGATCATGAAGAGGGGAGAAGCGAGAGGGGAGTTACGAGGGCAGGCTGTAACCAAGTTGACGGCGAACACGTAAGAGGAGGAGGAGGGGAATCTATACCCAGGAGGAAGGAAGAGAGAACATCAATCTGTACCCAGGAAGAACAACGAACACGCCACCTGAACAGCACAGCGCCGCGCACAAACCGCTCTCCTTGCACCCGACCCGCTTCCCCTCGACGTTATAACGGAAAACAACGGAAAACGGGTTACAAATCACGGTGATTGGGTAGTTCGGAATGCCGCGCCTTTTTGAATGCGTTAACGGATTTTTCGACGTGGATTTCGGAGGAGGGGGGGGGAGGCAAGAGACTGTGCCGCAAATGTGGAAGAAGTCAAAATATTCCTATGAGCCTCCTCAAGACGTCCCCCTTTTATTTGAATTCTTTTCCACTACAGTAGGCTTACTGCTTCTGTGGGATTATATACAGCTTAAACATATAAATTCTACATTACATTTACATTTTCCATAGTTCTGGTAACTCCAGATAATCCTTGCATAGTGACATGGATGAAAAAAGATAAATTCTTAATGCTTGAATAAAAGACAAATAAACATACGTGCACGCATACAGACATACACGCGTATTAAGATAATGATGCTATAATGATATTGTAATAATGCTGATTATCATAACAGAAACATTATCAAAGAAAATATTATTAGAAAGGATAGTAGTTATAACTAGTATGCTATTAATAATGTGATTACAATAATCACAAAAAATAATAACACAAGCAACAAAAACAGTTAGTATAATAATAATCACAATAACATTAACAGCAATAATAAAAATAACAACAATAATAATCATTAGCATTAGCATTAGCATTATAATAACAATAACAATAACACAACAATAATAAAATTACTAATGTCCTTATCCTTATCAATGTTATTAATAGCAATAATAATCCTCATTATCATGATAATGATAATAATACCGATGACAATAATATAATATAATAATAATAATATAATAATAATAAATAATAATAAATAATAATATCAAACATGATGATAATAACAGCAATGACAATAAAGATAATAATAAAAGCAATAACAATAATAATAGTAACAATAGTAATAATAATGATGGTGATGATAATAATAAATAATAATAATAATAATAATAATAAATAATAATAAATAATAAATAATAATAATAATAATAATAATAATAATAATAATAATGATAATATTAATAATAATAATAATAAATAATAATGATAATAATAATAATAATAACATAATAATAATAATAATAATAATAATAATAATAATAATAATAATAATAATAATAATAATAATAATAATAATAACAACAACAACAATAACAATAAAGCAAGAACAGAAAAAATAACCACTAACGGCGCGAATTCCAGAAACTGAAACTCAAGTTCTCATAATGGTAAAGTGTTTGCAATAATACGCGGAGAAACAGCCATCATCTCCAACTGCTCTCGAAGTAATTCAGGCTGCGGCGTTCTCGAGTGATGCAGGCGTTGCAAAGCAAAGAGAATTATAGATCACGTTGGGTGAAACAAGGGTGTGAAAAGGGGTTGAAAAGAGGGAAGTTTGCAATGAGGCACATCTGTGGTTTCTCTGTTTTTTCATTCTTAGTCATTGCTCTTTACGGTATAACCCTATCTTTCTTGACGTTATTCATACGACTGATGTAAAATTTTCATCACTAATGGTATCATCCTTCACTGCGTTATCAATCTTCTTGTTGACATAATGATCATCATTATAAACCATCCTCATCAATATCATTTCTATGTACCTACGCATCCTCGCG
>NW_020870527.1:716286-726286 GCF_003789085.1 Penaeus vannamei | reverse complement strand
CCAAAGAAAGTGCGCAGTATCGAAAACCGGCGTGGCAGCAACTCTCTCCTGAACAAATTGCATAATACTTCAAATCAGATGATATTAATCGACGTCTTCTATACTGACTTCATAAGGTCAAAACCAAAGTGACGTCAGCCCACTCTCTTTCAAAAACCACGTAATATCCCCCACCTTCCAGAACAAATTACGCAATTTTCAAAAAACGCCGCGTGGAAGAAACCCTCAACAGATTACGTAATATGAGAAACCACGTCGCACAAATTCGGTTTCCCTTTTCCCAGACGCTCGGCCGCTGGAGGGTGATATATCGCGGCCGTTAACATTCCCCTATGCGCTGATTTATGGTCGAATTTACGTATTTATTAAACAAATATGCTCGCAGGCTGTGGAAACTCTCACGGGCGGAGAAGTTGTCTTTCTGTGTCTATCAATTCTCGTTCTTTGGTAGACATTGGTGTACTTTACTTACTTTTTTTGTATTATTTGATTACTTACAATGCTTAGGCTTCAGTTCTGTCCAAGATCAACTAATCAGATATTAGGCTGAAATAGGATCAACTTTTACCCTAGATTATAATATCTGTTATATCTAACTCTATTTATATTTATTTATATTTTTATTATTTATTTTCATTTGTCTATATCTGTTAATATTTACTTTTTACTTTTATTTATTGAACTGAATTTTATTAGGGCATTATCTTTTGATTAAAATATCTTATGCACAGTGCTTTCCAAACGTTTAAAGGCAATTAAATAATGAATGCACAAAATAATGAAAAAGTATATAATCATCAAAACTGAAGAGCTGTGAATAGGAATATAATAACGTTATAGTAAAATAGAAATAAAACAAATTAATGGAAAATAAAAAGGCAGTAGACAGGATACGCACAGATTAAGGAATAAAAAAAAGAAAAAGAAAAAGTCAGAGTAAAAAAATCATACACTAACCTTTGTTCATGTCTTTTTTCAGCATAATCTGAAGGATTATAAAACTTTTTTCATTTATCTACATATCTATTCCTGTATCTATCATATAAACTACATACCAATCTATACCTCTATTAATTCACTCAGTTATCGATATATCTGGTTATTACTCTGCCAGTCACGCTTAAAATATCAAATAATAATATATACAGCGGTGTATGTAAGTTATGCTGGAACATATGATTTTTTTCATCCACGATATATAAACAAATTCTTTCCCTTTTTTATCATACATTCGCCAGCATTCCAGATTATGGAACAACACAATCACTTCTATAACTCAATAACATCAAGATGTGTGAAGAAACTGTATAAACAGAAAATGAATAAATAAATAAATAAATAAATAAAATGGATCTGGAAGATAAACATAATAACCGCGTCTCGTGCTCTTTCATGTATTCCGGTAACCGGTATCTGTATGGGATTGTATAGGTAATCCAGCTGGGGGTAATTCCTGGAGGGATAAATCCTAATTGCCCTACCGACCTTTTCTGATAAGACTAGAGTGCTGGGGGTGATTATCTTAACGTGTATGTATTTGAGAGAGAGAGAGAGAGAGAGAGAGAGAGAGAGAGAGAGAGAGAGAGAGAGAGAGAGAGAGAGAGAGAGAGAGAGGAGAGAGAGAGAGAGAGAGAGAGAGAGAGAGAGAGAGAGAGAGAGAGAGAGAGAGAGAGAGAGAGAGAGAGAGAGAGAGAGTGTGTGTGTGTGTGTGTGTGTGTGTGTGTGTGTGTGTGTGTGTGTGTTATATACACACAGCACATTTCTGTATATGCACACCCGAGTGTAAACACACCAAGTCCATCTCCGCAACTTTGAATCCTCCATTGCGATTTCACTTCACTTTAAAAAGAAGAAAAAGCTCGCGGCGCCTCTGCAACGAGAGCCCTGACACGCGGAGATCAAACAAAAGCGAGAAAGAAATGGGAAAAAACTCCCCGCAGAGAGCTAGGTTTGGGGTCCGTGAGAGTCATTGTCCTCTGGAGCTTCTTGGGACACGCGCATACCTTTCAAATCTTTCTGTACTCTTTTCTCAACAATATCTTAATTTCTCTCTCAATCTCTGTTCTTAAAGGATAGAGAATGATTACACAAAATAACCGAAAACAAGAAAATAGAAGAGGAACAGCTAAAACTCTCCTTTGTTTCCTATCTAATTCCCTGTCTAGAAATTGTACAGCTTGGAATATACTTGATAAACGGTCCTCCTCATTCTGTCCATTTTTTTTTTACTCGATTTTCACCTCTGCAAACCATTAAATAATTTTTCAGGGCATCACTCCATGTGACTTGGGTGTGCATTCTTACAAGTTCTTACAAGACGTCGGCGTTAATGACCCATTAAGCAAGGTGATTTGTCATTCATAAATTTCCTGAGGAAGCCACACAGGAGTCAATCAATCAGGCGAGAAAACCTTACGAATTACAATTACAGACGAAGTGATGTGTGATTTATATCTTACCTTCTCAAGCAACATGTTTTACATATAATTTCAATGGAAACTCTTATATATCTCTTTATAAATGCACTTTTGTCAAAGATTGATTTAAGATTAAACCTTGCCATCGATGTTGGCGGTCGTGCTTGTGCTGAAGTTGCAGTCAAGTACATCATTTTATTGCTCTATTTTAATGAGGAAAATACTTCAAAAATAATATTGGCATTTGGTGATGGCACTGTAATGTTTCTAAACTTAATCTTAATTGTTAATATTACTTATCAATGAAAATATTAGCGAATGTCATGAGCTCAACACAGGATTCAATTCACAGAATACTATATACGCATTTATTGCCAGAATGCAATCCACGCACCAAGGGTGTCAGTTGCAAGTGTGGGAAACTGTAGATGTCATGCCCACAGTTAGTTAATCAATTATATGTATTATTATGTATTATGTATTATATTACATAAATGGCTCCGTAAGTGCTTAGGTACCACAGTCAATTATTAATCTGACCTATCTTATCTGTTTATCCATTTCCTTAACTTAGTTTCATTAAAGTTTTTGCAATAATCATTATGCCAATTAAAATAATAAACAGCACCAGTATAAACAGCATTATAAAGAAAACATTTTTTTTTCCGAAAACTCAAGGAACGGAAAAATCAGGTGAGGTCACGTAGACTACTAATTGACTCCTCGGTGGCTGAGCACCTGTGGAGCCATCTGTGTGCTGCAACATTTTACAAAACAATGCTACAGTGAACATTACATCCTCCCGGCGGCAGGGGTAGTATATATGCGTGTATATATATACAGACATGTGTGTGTGTGTGTGTGTGTGTGTGTGTGTGTGTGTGTGTGTACAGCATATATATATATATATATATATATATATATATATATATATATATATATATATATATATATATATATATATATATATATATATATATATATATATATATATATATATATATATATATATATATATATATATATAGGTGTATATATGTATATATAGGTATATATATGTATATATGTATATATGTATATGTATATGTTATATATATATGTATATATATATATATATATATATATATATATATATATATATATATGTATATATATATATATATATATATATATATATATATATATATATAATATGTATATATGTATATGTATACATGTATATGTATATATATATATATATATATATATATATATATATATATATATATATATATATATATATATATATATATATGAATGTATATCCTTACACGTGTAGGTTTCCGTCTGTTTTCCTTTGGCAGCAGCCTTCAGCCTCCATTCCACGGCGACATTCCGACCAAACAACCAACATGTAAACAGACCCGCAAAATTTATTCATAGAACAACAAAATGCGACACAGTACAAACAGACTCCGTCATCCCGCCAGAGAGAGAGAGAGAGAGAGAGAGAGAGAGAGAGAGAGAGAGAGAGAGAGAGAGAGAGAGAGAGAGAGAGAGAGAGAGAGAGAGAGAGAGAGAGAGAGAGAGAGTGAGTGAGTGAGAGAGAGAGAGAAGAGTGAGAGAAAGAGAGTAAGAGAAAGGAGGGAATGAGAGAGAGTATATATATATATATATATATATATATATATATATATATATATATATAGAGAGAGAGAGAGAGAGAGAGAGAGAGAGAGAGAGGAGAGAGAGAGAGAGAGAGAGAGAGAGAGAGAGAGAGAGAGAGAGAGAGAGAGAGAGAGAGAGAGAGAGAGAGAGAGAGAGAGAGAGAGAGAGAGAGAGAGAGAGAGAGAGAGAGAGTATGTCTGGTCTAACCCAACATCTTTTTGCCTGAGATCTTCGGTCTGCAACTTTGACACCCAAAGTACAAGGGTTTCCCGGGGATTGCTTACCGAGAATTCTGTGGGTGTAATCGATTAAAAGCAGGCACTGTCACTCTCTTTGACTTCCTTATCAGAGTTGTGACCGTCAACAGTGATTTATAATTTACTTGTCAGTTTTAATGTGCAGTACATAGTCTGACATAATAATGCATAAACTTCTAATGTACGTAATGAACAACAATATATGATATAAAAGTAGCATATATATATATATGTGTGTGTGTGTGTGTGTGTGTGTGTGTGTGTGTGTGTGTGTGTGTGTGTGTGTGTGGTGTGCGTGCGTGCGTGCGTGCGTGCGTGCGTGCGTGCGTGCGTGTGTGCAATTTTATTATCTTTATTTGCACTCATTGGACAGATATAAATTCCCTATAAAACATTTCCAAAAGAGTATAAAATCAACGTGCACAGTTGCGCTCCTATAAGCACAGAGCTCAGCGGGAGAAAGCCTTTGATGTCAGGAAAAAAGCTTTGGCAATTGTGCATAATGCGCTACATATGAGTTCGACTTCAGAAGCAGTAGTTCGTGCTATGGAAATAAACAAATTAATTGCTAATATCCAGTGGAAGTGAATGGTATTTTTGAGTCATGCGTCGCTGCTCTGTTGATCCATCCCTCCAACAATGCAGATATAATCCAATTACATTTACCCGTGATACATAGTTGTAATTTGAGTTTCTATCTCTGTGAGTGTGAGAGAGAGAGAGAGAGAGAGAGAGAGAGAGAGAGAGAGAGAGAGAGAGAGAGAGAGAGAGAGAGAGAGAGAGAGAGAGAGAGAGAGAGAGAGAGAGAGAGAGAGAGAGAGAGAGAGAGTGTGTGTGTGTGTGTATGTGCGTGTGAGTGAGGGAGAGAGGGAGAGCTAATGTGTGTGTGAAAGAGAGAGAGAGTGTGTGTGTGTGTGTGAGAGGAGAAAAAAAAAGTGTGTGTGTATATGAGAGAGAGTATGTGTATGTGTGTGAGTGAGCGTGTGTGTGTGTGTGTGTGTGAGAGAGAGAGAGAAATAGAAAAGAGAAAGAGAAAGAAAAACAGAGAGATAGATACGGGAAAGCTAAACCCAAAGGCCACACACCCTGAGGGAGAGAGACAAAGAAATTTCATTCCAATCTCAATCAGAATCCCGTGCTAATCAAAGACCCCCAGCCCCTCCTCCACCGCCCGCCCTCTAAACACACTCTGTGGCGGAAACCCTTCCCTGGCTGTACCTCGAGCGCTGAGTCAACAAGCCTTGTGGACTCGGCCAGTGAGGACACCACAATCAGAGAAGTTTGAAAAATCAAGGGGCTTTTCAAAACTTCCCTCGTTCCTCACCTGAAGCCAAAATATTTCTCTTCATCGGATTTCCTGCGGGAATTTCCTGAGCGATTAGTGCTTGTGCTCTGTCTGTTCTATTTTCCGTTTTCCCTTTTCTTCATCGTATTCGAGAATCTAGCCCCCAAAAAATTTTAAAAAAAAAAAAAAAATAAGATAGTAAGGGTGTAATATCACCAACGGGTCTGTCTGTCCTTGATAACAACCTCGCCATGTCTGACCAAGCAAGTGTAGTCTTGTTATCACTAGATATCTAATATGAAAATAAGCGTTGATAACCTTCTCAACATACGTAAAACAGATTGTTTTTAGTTGCTTTATTTAAACGAATGTGGGGGAGGCGGGAGACTCATCCTCCCCCACTCGAAGAGGTGTTCTGCGCCCCTCCACAAATGCATATCATTCTGCTATCTCCTTTCAGATCATGTAGGTCCTAATCTTGGCCCTTAGGCAATGGGTTCCAGTTTGTATGATTGATCTTCTCTCTCTCTCTCTCTCTCTCTCTCTCTCTCTCTCTCTCTCTCTCTCTCTCTCTCTCTCTCTCTCTCTCTCTCTCTCTCCTCTTCTCTCTCTCTCTCTCTCTCTCTCTCTCTCTCCTCTCTCTCTTCTCTCTCTCTCTCTCTCTCTCTCTTTCTCTCTCTTCTCTCTCTCTTTCTCTCTCTCTCTCTCTTTCTTTTTTCTTTCTCTTTCTCTCCTTTTCGAATTAGCTTTCTTGGTCTTCTTTTACAGAAAAATTACTTGAATTTCTATAGGCTAATAGCAACATATAGTATGGTAAATACACATTCCATATGGTGTAGGGCAAGGTCAAGTTGGTTACACAGTATCTAAATCCTAAAATTTCTAAATAAAATAATTCAATCATATTTTTTATCAACCAATTTATATACTATCATTATTAATAATACTAAAAATATCATTATTGCAATTATCATTATTATTATTATTATTATTTGCGAATGTGCCCCTTTCCTCTTCACTTGCACGTTTGTCATATGAATAGCCAGACATTATCTAGAAAAAAGTGCCCTGGAGCTACAAAGGCATCCGGGCTCCATGAAAGAGAATGGGGGATCAAGGGTGCACTTAAAAAAAATATGCGAATGTTATTCCTCAAACAAGGAAGTCGGTCTCTCTCGGCTCATTACTTCACTCGAGGAAAAAGAACACTGCTTTCAAGGAGCAATTCAAGCACGGCATCCGCAGGCAAGGGTAACTGAATGCCAAGAAGTGTGTCTTAGACAAATGGAAGCCGAAAAAAATAAAGGATACAGATGGAGAAAAAATATTTTAGCGTGTGTGAAAGGCTCCGGGGGAAGCGGTGTTTGTAGAAGATAAACACATTGTGCAAGGAATTACCAAGAAATAAGAAGTCTTGGGAGTTCAAAGGGCCGTGACTTTAACAAAAGGTGCATCGGTGTGCAGCAGCCGTACGAGCCTGCTTCTAAAATAGGTTCATTCCTTGTCCGTAAAGAGGCCTGAATCAAATTTGCCTGTAAAGAGGCATTCTACACTACTTATGCTTCTGCTTCAAACCTTATTAAGAAACAGTCTTCAAAACTGCTTATAAGTTTAAATCTGCCTTCTACTCTTCTAAGGATTCGGATTCGAACCTGCTTATGAATCGCGTTCGAACCTGCTTATGAAGAGGTTAACTAAACTTTTAACCTTTTGGCTCCCTGCTCGCTGCCTCTCGCTCCCCTAGCTGGGCAAAGTTTACCTTCAACTCTTTTCTTACTTTCAATTATCTCCTGTATAAAAAGATGAAAAGAGATGTTCCTTTCATTCCCGGTTAAAAACTTTTCGTTGCGTACTTACTTTTATAAGCATTTTTCCCCCTTCGCCTTTCTCTCGTCAGAAACTTTATTGACTTTTATCGTTCGAAAATGTAAGAGAAATTAGCAGAGCTGGAATAGAGTTTGTTGACAAGGTGATCCGTTCAGGCTCTATATTTATATACACTGCCCTCTATACCGAGAACGCTGTACCCGAAGTTTAACCCTTGAAGTTATTTCTGCTATCTTGTTATCCTGTCAACATGTAAACATCGTTATGCGCCAGGGATTCATCTATTCTGGGCCAGCACGCCACTTCGTTTAATAGTATCACTAACATATGTAGGTGCACACACACACACACACACACACACACACACACACACACACACACACACACACACACACACACACACACACACACACAGAGAGAGAGAGAGAGAGAAAATATGATCGTCAAGAAACAGACACACGATAGCGTGCATAGGAAGTATATACATATAATACTTCAAAATACTTACCATCGTATCCGTCTCTGTTGATTTTACGATTGTCATTATATTTGGGAGCATATTTCGTACATATTATGTTACTCTGCAACGTCTGTTTGCACTTGCATGAGCAATAAAGCAGTGAGACATGGTAATTAAACAAAATTATTGTTTATTGCATACAGCGATGCAGCTCTTAGTCTATTAAGTAAATCATATAAACTACGTTCTCATTGTTCTGTACTAATTACCAAATTAATTATCAAAACCTCTTCAATATACTACCATAATTATTATGATCCATTCAGTAATTGTACAACTAATATGATAGTATTTTTGTCCCTGAGTAAAAGCAAAGTGCAAGTTCACTTCAAGTTCACTTCATTCCAACTGCAGTGTTGCCGCCCTATCCCTCAGCTCTCGGGGCTGTCAGGCAGACGAACCTCAACCGAGATTCACCTTGTCCTTAATTAAACTTCAGATCATTACCACATTACCGCAAGCATTAATCTGACTGCCGGTAATTAACACAGCAGCCGCGCCGCATTACCGCCTGCTTTATGATGGCTCGTTTCTGCGCTCAACACGGAATGTCTCTCTCTCTCTCTCTCTCTCTCTCTCTCTCTCTCTCTCTCTCTCTCTCTCTCTCTCTCTCTCTCTCTCTCTTCTCTTCTCTCTCTCTCTCTCTCTCTCTTCTCTCTCTCTCGCTCTCTCCTCTCTCTCTCCCTCTCTCTCTCCCCTCTCTCTCTCTCTCCTTCTCTCTCTCTCTCTTCTCCCTCTCTCTCTCCTCTCCTTCTCCCTCTCCTCTCCTCTCTCTCTCCCTCTCTTCTCCCTCTCTCTCTCTCTGTCTCCCTCTCTTCTCCCTCTCTGTCTCCCTCTCTTCTCCCTCTCTGTCTCCCTCTCTCTCTCCTCTCTCTCTTCTCCTCTCTCCCTCTCTCTCTCCCTCTCCTCTCTCTCTCCTCTCTCTCCTTCTCCCCTCTCCCCTCTCCTCTCCTTCTCCTTCTCCCTCTCCTTCTCCCTCTCCTCCTCTCCTCTCCGTCTCTCCTCTCCTCTCCTTCTCCTTCTCCTCCTCTCCCTCCTCTCTCTCCCTCTCCTTCTCCTCCTCTCCTTCTCCCTCTCCTTCTCCTCTCCTCTCCTTCCTTCTCTCTCTTCTCCTCTCTCTCTCCCTTCTCCTCTCTCTCCTCCTCCCTCCTCTCCCTCCCCTCTCTCTCCCTCCCTCCCTCTCCTTCCCTCCTCCCTCTCTCCTTCCTCCCTCCCTCTCTCTCCCTCCTCCTCTGCTCCCTCGTCTCCTCCTCTCTCTCTCTCTTCCCTCCCTCTCTCTCCACCCTCCCTCCTCTCTCTTCCTCCCTCTCCTCTTCCCTCCCCTCTCCCTCCCTCTCTCTCTTCTCCTCCCCTCCCACTCCTCCTCTGCCTCTCTCTCTCCTCCCTCTCCTCTCTCTCCTCTTTCTCTCTCTCTTCTCTTCTCTCTCTCTCTCTCCTCTCTCCTCTCTCTCTCCTCTCCCTCTCCTCTTTCTCTCCCTCTCCTCTTTCTCTCATCTCTCTCCTCTCTCCTCCTTCTCTCCTCTTCTGTCTCTCTCTCTCTCCTCTCCTCTCTCTCCCTCTCTCCTCTTCTCTCCCTCTCTCCCTCTCTCCCCTCTCTCTCCTCACTCTCCACTCTCCACTCTCTTCACTCTCCACCATCTCTCTCTCTCCCCCTCCCCTCTCCCCCTCTCCCCTCTCTCCCCCTCTCTCCCTCTCTCCCTCTCTCCTCGTCGTCACCCCCAGAGAGGTAATCGAAAGAGGGGATATTTTCTCCCTAGTGCGCCACTAACCTACATCAGAGGGTGGCAGAACGGAGCTCATCTGGTCCCACAGAAAGAATAGAAATAGCACTGAAATATAATAGAAAGCAAGAATGGATACCTTTTCAAACAGAACAGAATATTTATGTTTATCTCCTTATTTTTGTCAGGTTGAAGACGAAAGCAAAGCACGGTGGGAATGACGTCAGAAACAGAAAACAAGTGCCTAAGAGAATACAATATAAAAACAACATCAAAAATCACTGTTCCAAGAGCACGGAATTCCAATTCTTTGTTTACAAAAAATA
>NW_020870527.1:708786-711286 GCF_003789085.1 Penaeus vannamei | reverse complement strand
ATTCAGACTTTCTCTATTTACTCAAGTTTATTAAATCGTCTATAAACGGAATATATACTAAACGATCCCCAAAACATAATCTCAGATTGTGCCACATCAGATATTTTTTCCCGATTTGTAGACAAAGAGAATCAGCCGAAGTAGGTAGACATTATGAAGAGGGAGATAAAGTACAAAGGATGGTAAAGAAGAGGATGAAGGAGGAGGAAAATAAAAGAAAGAGAAAGCGGACAAGGAAGGAGAGGAGGGGGAGGAAAGAGAAGCGGTGGTGGTGGTAGTAGTGGAGAGGAGAAGGAGGAGGAGGAGGAGGAGGTTGAGAGGTGGAAGGAGGTGGAGGAGGAGGAGGAGGAGGAGGAGGAATAAGGTGGATAGGGAGGAGGAGGAGGAGGAGAGGAGGAAAAGGTGGAGAGAGAAAGAAGGAGGAGTGAGGAGGAAGAAAGACAATAAATAAGATCAAAGAAAAGTGACGGTGAAAAGCCGAAGAAGAAATAAGAACACAAAGAGGAAGAAAATGATAAAGAAGAACATGAACAAGACGAGGAAGAAAAAAACTAAGAACCTGACAAAAAAGGCGCTGAAAGCAGAAACAAGTCAACATGTAATTAGAAGAATTGGAATCCCGTCCCGCAGTTGCCTCTGCGTTCCGTAACGAGAGGCTGGCGCTATGGATAAAAGCCCGGGCTTACATGTGTCTTCCTCGCTTTAATAATCAGCCTCGTACAGCGTTCTAGCACATAAATGTACTTAATGGTGAACCGTATAGCTGGCGTTCTGTGCTTAATGCGCTCGTTTGAGGATCACTTCGGCTGGTATTTTTGGTAACCGGTAAGCTGTGCAGGAATTGACAGGCAGAATGGTCGATATTTCGTTACTTGGGGTTTCGTCTGTTGCAAGAATAAGGAGAATAAAGGTGGGGAAGAGGAAGAACGAATAGGAGAAGAGGAAGAGAAAGGAGAAGGAGGAGAAAAAGAAGAAAAAAGATGGAGATAAACAATTTACTTCAATGTCTATATAAACCGACTATATAGAATATCAGCCAGTGTGTTCAGCAAACCGGTAACATTCGAGCTAAAATAATCTTAGCCAATTATAAAACGTTTTAAACTACATGCGTATACAAGCTACGTGCGAGTATCAGAATTAATCCTTTTAAAATTGTAAACCTTATTGCCGTTTCCCATTCCGGAAATTAATTACTTGGATTAAAAAGCTCTTTGCCTCGAAATCCAGTAGACTCTCATATTTCGCTATAAATATACGGGTGAAGAAAGCCAGAGCACCATCGTCTCGCATGTAAATGTATTCCGCAAGGTCTATTGAGCAACCGAAATGCCTTTAAATCCCCTTCAGAGACGGGATCCCCTACCAGAAGATCTTTCCATATCAGACTCATCCACTTATTGTTTAGTAGAAGAGACTTTTGCCATTAAGCATCGGACGCATTCCAAAAGCGAACGTCGGCCGAACGAGCGAAGTCCTGAGAGAGACAGAATTATCTATTGAATGGCTACATATGCACGCACACGAACAGATACACATACATGCACACTCACACGTGCTCGGGTGCATACTAGCAGGTACATACACACACAGAAAATGGAGAGCGAGCGAGCGAGCGAGAGAGAGAGAGAGAGAGAGAGAGAGAGAGAGAGAGAGAGAGAGAGAGAGAGAGAGAGAGAGAGAGAGAGAGAGAGAGAGAGAGAGAGAGAGAGAGAGAGAGAGACGTAAAAAAAAGACAGACAGAGAGAAGAGGAAAAAGACAAACGGACCAACAGACAGAGAGAGAAAGAGCACCGATTCCGGCAGACAGAAACTGCGTAACCACTTTCGGATCCGGCCAAGTGGCAAGCCGAAGTTTTCCCGAACGTAACGAAGTAACAGATATCCTGAGAGTCTCGCCGGAGCAAAAGCTGAAAACTTTTAGCGGTAATAGCAACCTTTTGACGATTCCCGAGACTGTTCTTCTCTTTATTGCGCATTGCTTTGTTTTTCGTTCCTATATATATATATATATATATATATATTATATATATATATATATATATATATATATATATATGTATGTATGTATGTATGTATGTATGTATGTATGTATGTATGTATGTATGTATGTATGTATGTATGTATGTATGTATGTAATTATATATATATATATATATATATAATATATATAATATATATATATATATATATTATACACATTTTTTTCTTTTTCTTTCATTCATTTACATTTTCTTCTTACCCTACTGTTTCTTCCAAGCTTCCTTCTTTTCCATTGCCATTGCCATTTGCTGTTGTTCATTCTCATTCTTTTCTTTCTCCTCCTTCTCTCCCTCCTCTTCCTCTTCCCCATCCTCCTGCGCCTCTTCCTCTTCCTCCTTCGTATGTGTATATATATATACATATATATACACATACATGTATGTGTGTACGTGTGCGTGTGTATGTGCGGCGTGGGTATTGTATGTATGCTATTTATGCGTATATGCGTGTGTGCATG
>NW_020870527.1:696286-698786 GCF_003789085.1 Penaeus vannamei | reverse complement strand
ACATTGTTTTAAAAAAAGTGACGAATAAAATAGATGAAAGACATTGAATACAATTTATAATGATATGCATTAAGTTTAAAAATAATTGTAAAGAAATTTTGGTTTAATGTTTCAGAATATTTCGGGCGATCGTAAACATGTTGAACATCTATTCAATAATTTTTATACTGGCGCTCCTTATTCCAGATTTATATCGCTTGTTTTGTTTTGTTACGCGCTTTGAAATGATGCAGTATATGGAAGGAAAAGGGAATGGAGAAGTAGACAGATTGAGAGAGAATACTATAGATGCTTAGATAAATAGTTGATATACATATATGAATGATATAATGCATTGACACACACACACACACACACACACACACACACACACACACACACACACACACACACACACACACACACACACACACACACACACACACACACATATATATATATATATATATATATATATATATTATATATGTATGTGTGTGTGTGTGTGTGTGTGTGTGTGTGTGTGTGTGTGTGTGTGTGTGTGAGAGAGAGAGAGAGAGAGAGAGAGAGAGAGAGAGAGAGAGAGAGAGAGAGATGGTGATGATAAATGGCAATAATGAGGAAAAATTATAATTGAGATATTGAAAATGATGTGTTATGATGATGATGATAATACTGATGCTGAACATTACATAATAAGAAACGCAAATTAAAAGGTATATATATTAAAAGGGAAAGAGACAAGCACACAAACAGAATGAAAAAGAAAATCATAATTCAGATAAAAAATAAAAATAAGACAGACAGAGGCATACCAAAAGAAAGAGAAAAAATAAAAAAAGCTTAAGAATCACGTATTCTTTAAACTTATTTTCCCGTATTTTCCGTCCCAGTCTCTTCGCGTTTAGGAACAATTAGCTATTATGTATGCAAATGACCCCAGGTAACCTTGCACACAGCAGGGATATGAGCTTTGAGAAAGAACTAACGAGAGAACATATTTCGCAAATGAACACAGATCATTTCTCATGAACACGCAAGAACATGAGCGTCTGTTCTATTTGAACGGAAAAGTCATCATGCATATACCTTTATTCCCTTGATAAATTGCAGTGCATTGCAATTCAGTGCAGGATGATACATTTCCCGTTTTTTGCGAGGGAAAAATATCTATATACTTAACGTGCAATGATTAAAGATAATGAGAGTGTAATTATTGCTCCCTCGCCTCCCTTGGTCGGGGCAGCTGTGTAAATATCAGATGCTGCTGTAAGGATCGGTTTAATTCAAGGTGCAGATGGATGGTTTTTGGCCAGGACTCTCTCTCTCTCTCTTTCCTTCTCTTTCATTCTCGGTCTCGCTTTCTCGTTTCCTTTTCTCTCTCCCTCTCCCTCTCTCTCCATCTATCTATCTATCTCTCTTCTCTCTTTTCTCTCTCCTCTCTCTTCTCCATCCACTGCCCCACTTCTTCAACCCCCTTCCCTTCCCTCTCTCTCCCTCCCTCTCCACTCCTTCCCCGCCCTTCTCCTCCGTCCCCCTTTTCCTCTCCCTTCATCTCCCCATCCCTTTCTTCTCCCTCTCTTCCCCTCGCCCCTTTCTTCTCCCCTCCACCACTACCATCCACGTCAAAACCCTATCACTTTCAATAAAAGCAGGAAAGCCATGGTATTATCATTATTATGAATATCATTATCATTATCATCATTATCATCATCATTATTATCATTATCATCACATTACTAATATTGCTATTAACATTATTACTATAACGATTCCATGCATTAATTTGTTTTTCTTTTTTCGTTTTTTTTCTCAATCGACACATCCAGGGCAACAACACATTTTGCAATAAAGCAAGGATTGCACATGGTGTTACGCGCGTGGCACTGTGATTAAAAGTTTGGAAGAGAAACTAGCAATTAGCATTAACGACATTAAATACCAGTTAGGTCCATGGTAATACCTAATACCTGGGAGTAATCATTAGTCCCTAATTGTAACAATAAGAGTGAATAGTAAATGCCAATAATGATAATGCCTAAGACTAGATTAATAGATTAATAATCGCTTCTCACTAGTGATAATAAAAGGGAAATAGAAGCTAATAGCGATGAAAATAATAAATAGCAATAATGGTAATACTGAACATGTTTGGCCAATATCTAGTACTCGACCGTAATAGTAAATAGTAAAATAGTACCCAAAAGAATGGCTCGAGCTATTTGTGACGTTGCAATAGCTTAAGAAAAAAATGAAAATGAAAAGAAATACAATAAATAAGGAAATACATAAGTAGGCGTGAAATGCAATTACGCAACAAAAGGCGATACTTGGGTTAAACAAAAAGTTTTTTTTTCAGGTGACAAAAAATTACAATAATAAATAAGGTAAACTGAACAAAATATTATCGCAAGACACAAAACCTGACGCGATAAACAAAAGCAAACAAATAAATTTATATATTTACGGAAAACCAAACATTTCTCGCAGTAAAAAAAAAAAAAAGTTTGGGGAAAATACA
>NW_020870527.1:686286-688786 GCF_003789085.1 Penaeus vannamei | reverse complement strand
CCCTCTCCTCATCCCTCTCCTCTCCTCTCCCTCTCCCCTCTCCCTCTCCCTCTCCCTCTCCCTCTCCCTCTCCTCCTTCTCCTTCTCCTTCTCCTTCTCCCTTTCTCCTTTCTCAACTCGCCTCTCTCCTCTCCTTCTCATCCCTCTCTCCTCCTTCTATCCCTCCCCTCTCTTCCTCTCTCTCCTTCTCTCTCCTCCCTTCTATATCCTCTCTCTCTCTTCCTCCTTCTCTCCCTCCCATCTCTCCTTCCATCCCTCTCTCTCTTCCTCCTTCTCCCTTCCTCTCAGTGCCTTCTATACCCTCTCCCTCTCTCCTTCTCTTCTCTCTCCTCTCTCCTTCTCTTTCATTCCCTCTCTCCTTCTCTTCTTTCTCCGCACTCTCATTCTCATTCTCTCCCTACTCATTCTTATTCTCTCCCTCCCTCATTCTCATCTCCCCCTCATTCTTATATCTCTCCCTCCCTCATTCTTATTTCCTCCCTCCCTCATTCTCATCTCTCCCTCTCTCATTCTCATTCTCTCCCTCTCTATCTATCCATCTCTCTGTCTATCTATCGCTCTGATCTATATATCTCGCTGTCTATATATCTCACTGTCTGTCTATCTCTGTCTGTCCATAATCTCTGTCTGTCTATTTCTCTGCCTATCTAACTCTCTGTCTGTCTGTCTGTCTGTCTGTTTATCTATCTCATCTCCCTATCCCTGCCCTCCTCTCCCTCCTCCCTCTCTCTCTCTCTCTCTCTCTCTCTCTCTCTCTCTCTCTCTCTCTCTCCTCTCTCTCTCCCCTCTCCCTCTCCCTCTCCCTCTCCCTCTTCCCTTCCCTCTCCCTCTCCCTTCCCCTCTCCTCTCCCTCTCCCTCCTCACACACACCACAACCTACATGTAACACAATACAGCAGTGAGGATGTGAATTAGACAATTCATCACCCCCATGCAACAGCTCCATTCAGATCGGTAATATTGACGTTCCAAGAGTGCGTTCGCTCAGCCCTACTCCTTCAGAAAGCCCGATAGATAGACAACTATCCCTGGGCGAGTGGGAGGCTGGCTTTGCTGTCCACATTAAACCTAGCGGTGGGATACATGCGTTGCTATTGTGCTCTACTATAAAAAATGTATAAAAAAAACGAGATGTTCGTGGAGTTTCCTGAAGGTTCACGTACGATGGCGTGTGTGGAGGATGCGGCAGTAAAAAAAAAAAAAAAAAAAAAAAAAAAAAAAAAAAAAAAAAAAACGTGGCTCTTCTAACTCTTTTATTTTATCTACTTATTTTTTTTTACTTCGCCGCCTCCTCTTCCTTTCTTGTTCTTTTTCTTCCCCTTCGCCTCCACCTCCTCCCCATTCTTTTCCTTTTTGCATCCTCCTTCGGTTTTTCCTACTCCTCCCTATTCTTTTCCTCCTTGTTCATATATTTCTTTTTTTCCATTACCTCCTCTTTCTCCTCTCTCTTCCTTCTTCTCTTTATCTTTCCCCTTCTCCTGCCTCCCCTTACCCTTCTCCTTCTCCCCTCCTTTCTTTACTTCTGCATCGCTTCGCCTCTCTTTTGCTTCTTTCTTCCTCATCACACCTCCTCCTAAGCTTCTCTTTCCTACTCTTTCTCTTTTTCCCACTTCTCCTATTTCTTGTCTTTCGCCTCCTCCTTCATTTTTCCTCCTTCGCCTCCTCCTTCTCATCCCTGTTCTTCCTGTTATCTTTTACCTTCTCTCCTTCCCCCACTTTCCTCTTCTTCCTCTTCCATAAGCGGAGTGCCCATCCCTCCTCTTCCTCCTTTTTTCTTGCCTCTCGCCTCCTTTCTTTTTCATCCTCTGCCTCCTTCTCTTACTTGATTTTTCCTTTCCTACTCTTTTACCTTCTTCTCTCTTCCAATTTCCTCTTATCTCTTATTTCCTTGGCCCATTCCTCCACCAGAATGAACACGCTAGAGTCTCACGAAGCCGAATGTGACTGTTATTTGTCCTCTCCTCTCTTTATATATTTTTCTTTCTTCCTTCCTTTTTTTCTTTTCTTTTTTTAATGGGCCAATTTGCCTGCGATCACCGGTCTCGTCGTAATGCTTTGTCCTCCACAGAACAGAATGAGCAAGTTGTACAGCGCAGTGTCCCGAGTTCATGCGAGTTCAAGTTCACTCCCGTGGCGATGGGCCTCCCCGTACGCTTTCCTGCAGCTGTAGTATTTATGCTAAGCTGACATAGCTCAATGGTAGAGCGCTGGGTTGGCGCCCGGCAGCCCCTCTCAGCTGACTCAGTTGTAAGTACTAACATGCTAGAGTGTGCTTGCTGGCGTCAAAGTCTCGGCGGAAAGGACCTGGCCACCCAACCGCATCCCGCGGCTTAGCCAGCATGTTCCTCTATGGACATGGCCCCTGCGTCCATCTTACAGAAATATTCTTTCGAACACCTGACGTTACGCGCGTGTCGCTGTTGCATGGTAAAAAAATAATGGAATGGTGTGTGTGTGTTGTGTGTGTGTATGTGTGTGTGTGTTGTGTGTCTGTGTGTGC
>NW_020870527.1:678786-681286 GCF_003789085.1 Penaeus vannamei | reverse complement strand
AAAATAAAACTATATGATATCAATAAGCTAGTGTGTGATAATTATATTAATTTATAAACGTTGTATGTAGGTAGATGTTGTTGTAGTGCGTTGGTTGTGGTGTGTGTGTGTTAGTATGAAACTTATATGTGTGTTGTAAAAAAATGTGTGTGTGTGATTGTGAATGTGAGTGATGTGATAAGTGATGGATGTGAAGTGAGTGAGTGAGTGAAGTGAGTGAGAGTGATGATTGGGCATGTGATCTGTAGTGCTAAATAAAAACAGATGATACTTTAATCATCGATAAATAATAATCTGCTTTAGGAATACATGATTGGTCAATATGAAATTTGTAAGACCATAAGCACCTCCCTCTCTCTGAACTCAAAACACAACAAAAATGCCTTTATGCATTCTGAGGTTGCTGTGTGATTTCGTAGTCTTGACAGCACACGGAAGGTAAACAATAAAATATGAAGATTTGGAACATCATAAATTAAATCGAGAAGGAAAGACCAAAGCGATAACAATGAAGCAGAAGAAGCTCTAAGCGATAAAGGCACCTTTTGAGAACTTCTACCTTAGTCCCCGAAAGCAATCTTAAGTAGAAGGTAAAGCTCAACACAAACAGCCAAATAAAAATCAACGTAGGAGTATTCGATACATCAGAATAAGGTAAACAAAGCATAAGTAGTTCAACACTAAAGCAAACGAAGCAAAGAAACAACTTACGCAATAATAAAACCATTTAGCCACAATAACAAAATAACATCAAAGATAGAGAAACACAGACGAACCTTGCTTGAGCCTCAAACCGCCAACAAACGAAGGACATACCGACCGCCGATGGACACCCTCTGTACTCCGCCCGAAAATAGTATCACCCTTAATAGTAAGACGAGCAGATCGAGATGAAATTAAAATTTGCTTAAGGCCACTCCATACATCCCACCAAGCAGAAGTGAACCTCAGACATTCCAGTGTGCGATCAACCCACCCACTGCTCCCTCTCTACCCCTTTTCTTAACTCGCCACCCCACCCACCCACCGCACTTCGAAGACTCAGCTGCCTTCCCTCCCTCTCCCATCGTCAAACACATCCTATAATTCCCTCCCTTGTGCGCCACTCCCACTATTTTCTCCCACTATATATCACTCTACTTAATCCCCATACACGTTACACTCCCCTCGTCCCCCACACCACTCTACTTTATCCACCTATCCCGTTATTTGCCTCCTCTAACAATCCGACCCCCCATCAACACACACTCCCTATAAACTCCCCTCCGTTGCCTCCCTTCTACTACGATCTACCCCCACCACCACCTACCTACTTCCCTCCGTTGCCTTCACCCTCCGCCCCCACACACCTCCTACTTCCCTCCGTTAATGCATCTCCCCTCCCGTCCCCCCACATCACCCCTACTCCCCTGCGTTGGGCCTTCCCCTCCCCGTCCCCCACACACCCCTTACTTCCCCTTGCAGTTGCCTCCCCTCACCGTACCTCACCGTCACTAGCATATTACCTACTATTCCCCTATCACGTATATTATTAATATGACCTACCCCTCCCGTCCCCCACCACTACCACCTACTTCCCCCTCCGTTCTGCCTTCCCACTCCTCATGACCCCCAACAACACCACCTTACTTCCCCATCCGTTGCCTAACCCCTCCGCCCTACACACAACCCTTACTTCCCCTGCAGTTAGCCTTCCCCTCCCTGTTCACCCTCCAATTACACTACACTAACTCATACTTCACCCTCCCTAAGTGCCTCCCCTCCCAGCACTACTAACCACATAATTAATTGTACGTGCCTACCTTCCCCTCCCGTCTGCCTCTCGCCTCCGCCTCCCCACCACACCCCTACTCCCTTCCGTTTGCCTCCCCTCCCGCCCCTCTGCACTACGGATTCTCCTATTCGTCCCTCGCGTGCCTCTCTTCCCGCGCCTCGCCACATCACCCCTACTCCCCTCTCGGGTTGCCTCCCCTCCCCGGGTCCCCCACTCATCGCCCTCTACCTATCCTCTTCCCCCACTCCACCCATCCCAAAGACATCTTCATGCTTGTAGTGGATGTGGAGTGGAGGACTCTTGCATGGAAATCATTTCGGCGTCCTGCGAGAACCCTCTATATCTCCCCGGAAGTTTACGTAGTGGCTGGCTTTATTTAATCTATCACGTAGAAAACATATAAACCTCATGCACGGAAAAAAAAGGAAAAGAGTAAGGAACATGAGATCCTAGAGAAAGTGGTAAGAACAAAGATAGGAGATAATGGAGATAATAGAGTGAAGACGATAGAAAAAAAACATTGGTATAAGGTATGATAGGTTTGGATATTATAGTTGTGTTGATTAGGGTTATATATGCGATATATTATTAGTGTATGATCTAGACCATAGTATAGTATACATTATGAATATGTGGTATTAGGTGTAATGTGAGTAGTAGTTAGGTGAGTATACATAATATACATAGTAGTGAGTATTATTGTTATGTCAGATATTTTAACTGTCA
>NW_020870527.1:663786-671286 GCF_003789085.1 Penaeus vannamei | reverse complement strand
AAAATGTTGATTAATGGAGATTTGCTGCATTTTTTCAATAATTTTACAAGGTGGATGTAGGTTCGCTAGTATTTGAATTATTAGTGTAAAAAATATCAACCGATTGGACCATCCAAGAGGCTTTATAATTTTATTTAGTAATGTGTGTGGCTTTACCTTTGTCGGCCATTTCTCTATGGGCGGCTCTATCATTTTATGGTTTGAATGGTTCTTGGTTTTTCTGTTGTGTGGCTTTATCGGGTACTACTTTATGTAATATAATTGTTATATTTGTTTTTCTCTTTACCAGGTCATGTGTCTTAGTTTGCGTGGCTTTAAAACACCTGCTTTATATCTTACGTAGCTTTATTAAATTCTGCACTTTATTAGGTATGGCTTTAACACCTTTTACTATTTGTCAGTTTTTATATTCAATCTGATATCAGTATTCCGAGATTACTTCCCAATTAACTTCTCCAAAATATTGTTTACGAATATAATAATAACAACAATAATAATAATAATTCCTTTTATTATTACTATAACAATGATGATGATGATGATAATGATGATGATGATAGTAGTAGTAGTAGTAGTAATCATAATTATAATAATAATAATAACAATGATAATAACAATAACAACAATAATATCATAATGATAATAATATTAATAATAATTCAGTGAGGTAACCTGTACTTCACTTTCCATCTTTCTCACATCCTGAATAGTGTTGTTCCAGTTCACCCCTTCAGAATCCCTTATAGGATTTGTTGTCGGCAAAGAAGTTCTAGAAAATAAAATTAGGGTTATGCTTATCCTTCCCATGCATCATACTAGCTTTCTTAAGTTGCCCTTTGTATCACAGACTGATTTTTCTCCTCTTCAAAGTGAATGAGCAACAATGATGTGTTAGTTTCTGCAGGTGCATTTGCGGGGTGGCCAGTCGTAAAGTGATGCATTCGTGTTGCAAAGTGCACGTAGCAATACTGTCAGTGAAAGACAAATTGGCGCCGCATAAGAATAAAAACAGTTTATAAGCTGAGGAATCACTTAAGAGCCTGAACAAATGTCGATTGACTAAATAACTTTGGGAATCTGACGCCACAAGATATATTGAAGGTGCTGACTCATGTGGGAGAAATCAGCAGCCATATATATTTCTTTCTTTCTTTCTTTTGACTACGACCGCCAAGTTCGTGCAAGGGACATCATATCCAACTGTATATATAGAAAGATGGAAGAACATCACTGGGAAATTAACATCTAAACATTTGCACTATACACATATAAATAACATTGAAGGAACTTGCTATATCGAACTATCACAACGCTTTTGGAATAGGAAAAAAACATTCTCTGTCGAGTCACAGGAAATAAATCATACCATCCCACAATACGCGACACACGGGGTTGTCTCGTGTCATGCGCGTATCACAAAAAAAGAAAAAGAAAAAAATCTTACAAAAAGAAAAACGGTAACATTCTCGAGTTTTTTTTTTTTTTTTTTTTTTTTTTTTTAGCTAGAGTTCAGCAAGAGGAGAAAAGTTTTGTGGAATTATCTTTTTTAGTTGCTTTATAACAGACCTCATGGTTGCATCCTCTTCGTGTGTGAAAGTTCTGTGAAATGCCTTTTCTTTTGTTATATTTCATCAATTCTCATGATAACCTTTTATTCTCCTCGGATGGAGCCGTGAGAAAAGTTTTTAAAAATTATTTAGAAAACGTCGCAGCTTTGTGGCCAAATTAGATTCATTTTCCGAGGAGGGGAATGGGAAGGGAGGGAAGCGGTAAGGGGGAGGAAGAGGGAGGAGGAGTAGGAGGAAGGGAGGAGGAGGAGGAGGAGGAGGAGGATGGGACGGGAGAGAAGTGGGGGAGGGAGGGATGGGAAAGGTGGAAGGGAGAGAAGGAGGATGAGGAATGGAGAGGAGGAAGGGATAGGACAGGAGGAGAGGAGAAGAGAGAGGAGGAAGAAGGGGAATGGGAGGAGGAATGGAAAAAAGGGGAGACAAGGAGGAGAAAAGAGAACAAAGAGGAAAGGAGGATAAATGGCGAGAAAAGAGAATGGTGGGGGACTTAAGTGCGCTATTAACAAGAAATTATACCCTGGGGCGTAATCCAGCGTGCTTACGAAATCAGGAAAATATTTCAAACGTCAACGCCGAAACGACCGGCATTTTACAATTAAACTACAGTCGATGCAGTCGTTCCAAACCAGGGAAGAGAAGGGATGATTATTACATTACAGCCTTTTTGCCTTTTTTCTGAGTAAGAATCGAATATATGTCGCTGGTGTTGCGCCGCACAGCGAGAAGCTTATTCCATGAACAAGCTAGTGCTTCTTATTGACATTCATCTACCTATCTGCCTACCTTCTACAATCTATCTACTTATGTCTATCTATCCACCCACCCATTCATCCATCCATCCATCATCAATATCCCACTCACCCATCCATTCATCCACCCAACTACCCTTCCATCCATCCATCTTCACATCCATCCATCATCTATCTACCCATTACCCACCCATTCACCCCCTTCCATCTGTTCATATCCTATCCATCCATCCATCCATCCATCCACCCATCCATCCATCCATCTATCTAGTCACCATCCATCATCCACCCCCCCTCCCTCCATCCATCCAACATCTGCCTATCAATCTATTCATCCCCCCACCCACCCCATCCATCCATTCATCCATCAATTTGTCTGTCTAGTCACCCGTCCATCCTCACATCCATCCATCCACCCATCCATTCACCCACCCATCCTTCTATCTATCTGTCTGTCTATCTATACACATATTCAGTCACTGACCTTCTAGGAAAGGAATGTGCTTCCCTTGATACAATATTAACGATCCGGATATCTTCAGAAATGTTTTTTGTATCATCAAATTCTAATAAAAAAAAAGTTTGTGTATTTATCTAATCCCTTTCTCATTTTTATCTGTCAGTATATTAATTTATCTTTACTTCTATCAATCATCGTCGTCGTCGCCATAATTATCATTATTGCATCATTATTATCACTTGATTTATTTTCTTTTTCACCAAATCATAATTACTTGAAACTCTCTGAAATGTTTACCAACAACAAGTAGACATCTTGTCTTCTTAATTCCCCAAAGTGGCCTAAGTATCTTCTGATGAGAGAAAAAACGTGTCACTGATGAAATCTCTCTTTCTCTCTCTCTCTCTGTCTCCGTCTCTCTCTTCCTCACCCTCACCTTCACTCCATCTCTCTCTCTCTCTCTCTCTCTCTCTCTCTCTCTCTCTCTCTTCTCTCTCTCTCTCTCTCTCTCTCTCTCTCTCCTCTCTCTCTTTCTTTCTCTCTTCTCTCTTTTCTCTCTTCTCTCTTTCTCTCTTTCTCTCTTACTCTCTCTTACTCTCTCTTACTCTCTTACTCTCTTACTCTCTACTCTTACTCTCTCCTCTCTCTTACTCTCTTTACATCTCTCTTACTCTCTTACTCTCTCTCTCTCTTACTCTCTTTACATCTCTCTTACTCTCTTTACATCTCTCTTACTCTCCTCTCTTTCTCGTTTACATCTCTCTTTCTCTCTTACTCTCTTTACATCTCTCTTCATCTCACTCCCTCCCTCCCCTCTCTCTCTCTCCATCTTCCTCCCCATCTCCATCCATCTATCTATACATCTATGTCTGTCTTTCTGTCTGTCATATCAAATCGAGATCTCATCTGATGGCAAAACCATCATTATGAATGAAAAAAAAGTGAAAGAAAGCCAGCTCATCGAATAAAGGCATCTTGACTAGCAATATTTACTTCGATTTTTATTATATTGTGCTAATAATAATAACAATAATAATGATAATAATAATAACTTATTATCATTATTATCATAATTTGACAAGCAACATCTCCATTTTTTCCTCCGTTTTCTTTTTCATATCCTAGGGTAACATATCTATTACGAAAGCGACGAAAAGAAAATAAGTATAACAATAACAACAAAATGTTCATATTTTCAAAAGAGCATATGTCGCATACCAAAAAGAAAAAAAAAATGGAACTGCAACAAACAAAAACACAAACAAGATACAAAACCAACAAAGACAAACAAGAAGCAAAAGCAACGAACAAAAATACAAACAAGAAATAAAGGCAACAGACACAGAAGCCACAATAAGACTATCACTCGCTACCAATTATCCGAAATAGTTAATCTTCTGTAGATTTTCACGCTGGGAGGGGAGAAAGGGGGGGTGAGGGTGATGGAGGAAAGAAAGAAGGACGTTACAGGCAACAGGGTAGGGGGGGGGGGTCAGAAGGTGTCAAGGGAGGGCAGGGAGAAAGAAGTGAAGAGAAGTAGGAATGGGGGGGAGGGGGAGGCAGGGGGAAAAGACCCACGAAATCACTGCTAGACTTTGGCTGTGCTCGGTGTTAGTGTATAGCCAGCGCATTAACCTTGGCGCTGCTAGATGTTGTCAAGGGGGAAAAAAGAGGAGGAGAGGAGAAAGAGAGAGAGGGAGGGAGGAAGGAGGCACGGAAGAAGAGGAAGGAAGAGAGGAGAGAGGAGAGGGCGAGGGAGAAGGTGGTGGAGAGAGAGAGAAAGGGTGTAAGGGAAGGGAGGAGAGAGGACAAGGGAGGAGTGAATGAGGAGGAGAAGGACAGAAAGAGAGGACGAGAGAGAGAGAGAGAGAAGAAGACAGGGAGAGAGAGAGAGAGAGAGAGAGAGAATTCGAACCGAAGAGAGACTACCGGCCACAAGAGAGAGAGAGAGAGATAGAGAGGAATAAACAAGGTTTGCAGCTGTCAATAGCCGGCACGTAACTCGGGATCGCTGGCACAGTTTCCCGCGTCGCCTCACTCATTGGCCCTCCAGAAAGCTCAAAGTTTATTCTGTGTCTTTTGTTAGAGTTCAAGTTTTTTTTCTTTTCTTTTCTTTTTACCTTTGTTATCTTTCTTTTCCTATACGGCTGGGCTTTCCGTGATTTTTTCTTGCCCTCCTTGGGATGTTTCTATTTTTTTTGTTATCTTTTTTATTGTTGCTTGCGGTCATCTCTGTCTGTCTGTCTCTCTATCTCCCTCTCCCCCTTTCACTCCTTCATCCCTCCCTCTTTCCCTCTCTATTATCTCTCCCACTCTATCTCTTTCCTCCCCTGACTCCCCTCTCCACCCTTCCTCCCTCTCCCTCTCTTCCCTCTCTCTTACACTCCCTCTATCTCTTTCCCTCTCTCTTACACTCCCTCTATCTCTTTCCCTCCCTCCCTTCCTCCTTTTCCCACCCTCTCTCTGTTTCCCTCTCTCCTACCCTCCCTCTATCTATTTCCCTCCCTCCCTCCTTCCTTCTCCCTCTCTCTTCCTCTCATGCTTGAAATGGCCTTTTTGTTATATACAGCGCCCGACACAGTGTTGAATCGAAGCTCTTAAAGGGACTGCAAGCACGACATCTTTACAAATATCACCGGATTGAAAGCAAACATTTCCAAGACCGCGAATTTCTGTTGCCTGATTTACCTTCAAATAGAGACGTTTCTCTGTGGGTTCCTTGTCTGTCACAGGAGCCCCGTTCGCGCTGAGTGGCATTTTAAAGGAAGGATGCCCAATAGTCAGATATTGATGATAACTGTAATGCATGAATGGATGAATGATGGATGATGGTGATGGTGGTGGTGATGGTGACGATGGTGGTGGTAGTGGTGGTGGTGGTGGTGATGATGGTGACGATAGTGGTGGTGGTGGTGATGATGATGATTATGATGGTGGTGGTCATGAGTGTGATGTGATGATATGATGTGATGATCATGATGATGACGATAACGATGTTGAAAATAGTAAGAACGATGATACTGATAACAAAAGTAGCAATAATATAGGTGACAATACTAGTTAGAATGCCAATAACAACAATGCTGATGGTAATAATAATATAATCGCTATAATAATAATAATAATTATTATTATTATATTATTATAATAATATATATATATATAATAATAATAATAATAATAATAATAATAATAATAATAATAATAATAATAATGATAATAATAATTATTATAATGATGATAATAATAATAATAATAATAATAATAATAATAATAATAATAATAATAATAATAATAATGATAATAGTAATAGCAATAACAATAATGATAATAATAACAATAATAATAACAAACAACCGAAAAATCATTATTAAAAAGAACAATAACAATGGTAATACAAACAAAAATAACAACACCAATTTCGCTGCCTCTTATTCCCTCCTCTTGCTCCCGAGCCCCATACCCTCGCGCCCAAAATAACTCTCCATTTACTTACGTTTCGCCGTCGGAGGGGTATTTTCCAAGTATTTTCTCGAATTCCTTGCTTATTCTTTCTCCCGCCGAGCTATGGCCATTCTCCCTGCCTCGTCATCTGTGAAAGCTTTCCACTCACGACGAGAAATATCAATATCTCTTTCATGAGTTCTTCCCAGAATGTATCCTAGCGAAAAAGCGCTACCCGAACGCACAAAGTTAGCGGAATTCTGCTGTGACATTTCCGCGAGGGGTTTCCTCCAAAATGCGTATCGGTTTTGAAACTGTGTACTTCGTCGAGGAAAAAATAGTGTAAAACCGTAATGTCAGAGAATTCGTGTGTTCTCTAAAGATTGAATATACAATCGCCTTAAAAATAAATAAATGAATACATAAATATATAATTAATCAAACAATTGCATTAATATTTCCAATAATAAAGTTACATTCCAGAATGACGAAACGCTTCGTCATATAGGACACAATGACATTACAAGATAATGCAATATTTCCGATCAATATATCATTAAGTAGTCATATCAACACGAGCTATTCTTGAATACCGAAATGCCCTTCCACGTAGAATAACAAAGCCATTCATAGAAGACAATGCAACAGTCGAAAACCCTGCGGGATTCTCGTCTCCACCTTTGAGGAATCCAATTACAAAGAACGTCTCGTTTATCTCATTTATTATCCTTCCTAACCCACTGCACCTTCTTTTTTTTTTTTCTCTCTGTCTCTCTCTCGCTCTCTCTGTCTTTCTTCTTTTCCTTCTTTCTTTCTCTCTTTCTTTCCTAGAACGCCCGCTGAGGAGGCCATCACAGGTCATCGAGGTGTCACATCACTCGTATTCCGGCGTGACACTGAGCAAAGGGCGTTTCCAGCAGGAGGAGGAGCGGGCGGCTGTCGGCGCTTCGGGCACACGCACGAGTGGAACCGTCTGGCGCGGCGCACTCGCTAAAAGTTCGCGAGTCGGCTACTTAATAACGTCCGCTTTGAATGTGAGGCCACGCGCGTGCTGGAGAAGAAGGGCGCTTCCTCCCGCTTTTATTTACGTATTTCTGTATCTATTTATCGAACATTATTTCTCTCTCTCTCTCTCTGTCTCCCTGTTCTCTCTCTCCTCTCCCTCTCCTTTCTCTACTCCCTGTCTCCCTCTTCTCTCTCTCCCCTGTCTCCTCTCTTTCTCTCTCCTCTGGCTCCCTTTCCCTCTCTCTCTCTTATCGTTCCCTCCCCTCCCTCTCCT
>NW_020870527.1:650728-656128 GCF_003789085.1 Penaeus vannamei | reverse complement strand
CTCTCTCCCTCTCCTCATCTCTCTCCTCTCTCTCTCTCTCTCTCTCTCTCTCTCTCTCTCTCTCTCTACGCTCTCCCCTCCCACCTTCGCCATATCCAATCATAATCCCCTCATACAACACCATATTTCCCCGCCCTCACCATAAGCCCTCATCATCACCATCAACACCACCAAGAGATGAGCCCAAAACACCTGTTATTATCATCGGAAATATCTTCACCACAAGCAGCTGAGTTATACCACAATTAGTGTTAATGAGAGATAATTATGGTATTATTGTTTTAGCGGCGGGCAATCATGATTACCGGCGGTGGGGTCGAGCCATCGTAATTGCCGACAAGAACCATTTTATTGCAGGTGTAATTATTTGATATAAAAGATCACGAGACAGCCGGATAAATCGATGAACGGACGAGGATCGCAAAGACAGTCGAGGAATTGGAGAGGGAGAAGGAGAGGGAGCGAGGGAGGGAGAGAAAGGAAGAGAGAGAGAGAATGGGAAAGAGAAAGAACAAGAGACAGACGAACGCTGCGAGAAACTAGGAAACGAAAGCAAAAAGAAATAGACAGATAAGTGCAACAAAGGAGAATAAAAAAGTGACCAAATCATAAGAAAAGAAAACACGACTAAAACTGTGCGTCGTACCACCCCCTCTCCCAATCCCCTTCCCCTCCAGGTAACACCCCTCACCCCTTTCTTCCCTCCCCAACTCCACGAACACCTCCCCCTGCAGGGCACCCCTCCTCCTTCTACCCCCTTCATACACCCTCCCCACCATCCCTCTAACGTCGTACACCACCAATCCTCTCACCCTACCCCCTACCGAACCTCTAACCCTGTATTCCTCTTCCCCTTCCCCTCCCCCCTGCCCCTTGGTTAGCAGGAAGCACGTGCTGCCAAAGAAGTGAATTAGTCATGTCTCCTCCGCAGTGCGAGGGACGAACATGTCACATCATGTTTCTGACTTGGCCAGCGAGGCCTTTTCTGCTCTTTGTTTGTTTGGAAGGGATGGGAATTTTCCAATTTTGAGCTTCATGTACCGATTGTGTTTTGCAACTGCTGTTAGAAAGATTTTTTGTGTATATGTATATGTATGTATATAGATAGCGATACATAGAAAGGTATATAGATATACACACACAAACATATATAAACACACTTTTTTTCCTTTATTTTTTGGGAGGGGGGTCGTGCATGTTTAGGAAACAATATTGATAATCATTTTTCCTATATCACTGTTCGTCTTTGTGCAATCAGTAACTTTATAATTCAATGATATCAAGGGATGTTTTGAACCTTATAAAATAAAATTAATACCTTTTTCAAACCCACTCGCTAGTCTGCCTAGAACCCCTTTCAAGCGTTTTTTCCCTTATCAACGGCTTTTCTTCTTTTTCTTCATCTTCCTCTTCTGTTTAATATTCTCCTCCTCCTTCTTCAACTTCTTCATATTCTCCGTCTTCTTATTATTATTCTCTTTCTTTTTCCTCATTTTTTCTCTTTTCTTCTTCTTCCTCTCATTATTCCTTTTCTTCTCCTTCTTCATTTGGGTTTCCTTTTAGTTCCTCTTCCTCTTCCTTTTCTTCTACTACCACTCCATCTTTGCCTTCCTCTGTTTTCCTTTTCTCCATTATATGTATCCCCAATATCTTTATCAGAATTTGTCTAACTTCAAGATATCAAACATTAATGAAAGGAGGACGGATCGCACGCGCCATCCGTTAGTTGCAAAGCCACAAACGTTGATCAACAGAGCAATACTGGATCCGTGCAACAGACGTCACTGATCAACATAGTTAATCAAATACTTTCTCTCTCATTGACATTTTCACTTTGCAATCACCAAATAAAGAGCTTGGTGTGGGCGGCAGATCGTGAGTGCTTGTGTGATTGGCTGCGTGTGCGTGCGGTGCGTGGCTTTGTTGTGTGTGTGCTTCTGTGTGTGTGTGTGTGTGGTGTGTTGCTGTGTGATTGTGTGTGTGTGTGTGTGTGTGTTGTGTGTGTGTGTGTGTGTGTATGTGTGTTGTCTGTGTCTGTGTGTGTGTGATGTGATGTGTGTGTGTGTGTGTGTGTATGTGTGTGTGTGTGTGTGTGTGTGTGTGTGTGTGTGTGTGTGTGTTGTGTGTGTGTGTGTGCGCGTGGATGTGATTGTGTGTGTGTGTGTTGTGTGTTGTGTAGTGTGTGTGTGTGTTGTGTGTGTGTGTGTGTGTGTGTGTGTGTGTGTGTGAGTGTGTGTGTGTGTGTGATGTGTGTGTGTGTGTGTGATGGTGTTGTTGTGTGTGTGTGTGCTGTGTGATGGTGTGATGTGTGTGTGGTGATGGTGTGTGATGTGTGTGTGTGTGTGTGTGTGTGTGTGTGTGTGTGTGTGTGTGTGTGTGTGTGTGTGTGTGTGTGTGTGTGTTGTGTGTGTGTGTGTGTGTTGTGTGTGTGTGTGTGTGTGTGCGCGCGCGCGTGTGTGTCTATATACGTGTCTCTGTATATTTACGTATGGGCGTGTGCAGCGCAAGGCAAGTGTGTTCTCACCGCACGGACGCCAATGCACCCTGGTTTCTAATTACACTGCCAGCCCTCCTCCCATGACAAGTAGCGGCTCACTGTTTATCCCGCTTTCTGATGACTCCTGCCAAACCGGGCGAGCAAACAACCCGTCCTGTTGTAGCATGAAAGTAATGCAAATACGAAGAGTCCACAAGAAGTTTTCTCGCCGTCGCAACCCGCACAAATATGGCATAGAAAGCTTCCCCCGGGTAGAGACCGTAGTTCTAATGCGATGCCTGGTTTTCTGTGACAAGTCCTGACAGCCCGAGCGAGGTGACTTGACTCCGTCAGCCGGTCAATCAGGTCCCGTGAGACCCAAATGCACATACCCAGCAAGGCAAGCTACGAGCCATGCGAACAATCTTCATAATTTTTTACGTCATAAATTTATCACATATGTAAAACGCTTCAGAAATATCCCATATTAAAAACTGCCTTCACAGAATATACTAAATGCTTAATAAGAAATATCACACCTCTTTCATATATCCAACCTCCGCTACAAAGCATACTACAAATATATATATACATACTGTGCATGTGTACACAGCATACCACGAGAGTTATAATATGATTACACCACATGAAGCAATACCTACATACCACATGCATTGCATAACGCACGAGCAAAACATTCAGAAAGAAATCAATCGGGACAAATACACAAATACTCGAGGCCTACAAAGGCACGAGCTCGATTCTCTTTGCTCTTCACATACAAAAAGACCATTGACCTTATTAGATATCCGTCTATTGGCGTCGACAGGGCGCTCTTTCATCCAAAGACGAGAGCAGATGAAGAATTGGCAAATCACACAACTCTGCCAACAGCAATAATGGCGAAAAGGTGTGCGAAGGACGACGGAAGTGTTGCATGAGACGATATTGCATGAAAGCCATCTGCATTCACGGTGTATAAGAACGATCATTTACACCTCTTGCAATAATAATGATAATCCTTTACGATGATTACATCACCCTGTCGATTATTGCCAAGCCAAATGTTGGTCGCCAATCTGTACAATAAAGGTAATTTGGAACAATGATCATCAATTTGTACATTTCTTACCATCTTGTACAATAATAATTATCTTGTAGATTATTCACCACTGTACAAGAATAATCATATTGTACATTAGCCTTATAACTTTACTATTTGTACCAATCGAAGTGTACTGAGGAGAGGGATAACAGGGGGAAGGGGGAAAAGGGGGAAATAGGGGGAAGGGGGAAGGGGAGGGGAAGGGGCAACGATAAATGCCAGTAATATAATGTTGACAAAATTATTTTTCACAGATTTACGCGCCCATGCTATTGGGTTTGGAAGAAAAACAATACGAAATTATTTGAAATGTACGCTGAAGTTTTCAAATATAGACATAGGCTATACCTATATAGACCAAAAAGTGGATAAAAAAGTCAAACTGATTGAAGTTTGCCGGAGGAAAAAAAATCAAATAAAATGTAGATTGGGGGAAAAACAAATAACTAAAGACGAAAGGATTGGAAAAAATTAAGTCGAGTTCAATATGCAATCCATTGATGATCTTCAGGCTGATATTAAACGTTTGTTGATTTCAAAAATGCAAATAAAAGGTAGGAAGGGCTTGGGGAGGGGGAGGGGGTGACGTGGCCGCTGTGTGTCTGCGAATCGGAGGGAGCAGTAGGGAGGGGAGAGGGGTGGCGAGGCCGAGGAAGAAGAGGAAAGGGAAGAGACGGAAAGGAGAAGTGGGTAGAGAGGGGAGGCACGAGGAAGTGGAGGGAATGGAATATATAGAAAGAGAGAGAGGGGGGGTAGAAACAGGGAAGGGGACCGTTAGAAAAGAGAGAGGAGAGGGAGAGAGAAGGCGAAAGTGTGGACGAAGGAAACGGAAAGAGAGAAGTTGAAAGCGAGGGTGAGGAAGTAACAGGGGAATATAGAAGAATGGGGACACATCGAAAGAGAAGACGAAAAGGAAGAGTAAAAAGAGAGGCAAGGAACAATCCTAGAGAAATGGAGGGGAGATGAAGAATTGAAAGAGTGAAAGAGGATGACACAGGGAGAAGGACGCGAACGAGGAGACGAGAAGAGAATAAAGAGAAAGAAAAGGGGGCAGCTGTAAAGAGTGGAAGAAGGAGGGGGAGACAAACTAGAAGAGAGGGAGAGGATAGGGGAGAAGATGAACGAGAGGGAAATGGAAGAAATCAGGGATTCATTAACGCACTTACGATTGTAAAATAAATGTTAACTATAGTTACTATGGTAAATAGATAACGGTGGTGTTCGCTAACAACTTGTCATCCGAGTTACCATGGTAAACGGACAGCGGTGGTATTCACTAACAAATTGCCATCGGAGTTACCATGGTAAATTTTAACCAGTGGTCGGAGCACTGGTAACTTCTGGGGAAACGATGTTATCACGTGTTATTTCGTCTAAAAATCGATAAAGAAGCGAAGATTTTGGTTTGTTTTTATACCTGATAGAACTAGTATGATGGCAAGCAAATACCACAATATGGGCATGGTGAAAAAATGCAAATTTCACATGAAACTAGCAAGAATAAAATCCACACACATTCTCGTTAAATCATAAGTAGACATAGACTGTCGAATGCATGGAATGGATAGATAAGTGAACTCTCAAAGAAGTATTCTTCTCTGATATAATTATAATAAATTTTATAGAAAAAAACTACCTTGCTGATATATAAAAGATGGCAATACCAACGTGAAACAAGCTGTGTCTTTCGGCATTTTGGCAAAAGACAACAAACTCCAAATTTTGAAATATTTCCTTTATTTGACGACAGACGGCGATGGATAAGAATTGTGTCAAGCCCGTTTCTTTGTTTAGTCATGATGAGAAATAAATAAATAAA
>NW_020870527.1:625728-643228 GCF_003789085.1 Penaeus vannamei | reverse complement strand
GAAACGAAAATATTGAATAAATATAAAGACAATGAATAAAAAAGACAAAAAATACAAAGCCAATATCCCCCCCCCCTACCCTACCTACCCTTCAAGTCCTAAATACGCATTAACGCTAAAAACCCCACGCCTTCTGCAGGAGAGGCCAGGCCATCATTCATGATTTTGGCAGGCAGTCATGAGACGCTAACAGGCTCCTTATCAAACTAACAAGCCAGTCTGGGAACGTACCTTGATTTGGCTGTAAGATGTGGCAATTTTTTTCTCGCCCGGTTGAAGGTCGTACCGTAAGGTAGTATATATAACGTTGCTTTCCATAATCATGAATAGTGATGATTTTCGTGGCTATACCTTGAGGGTGTTTCTTGGTAAAAAAAGTATCAAATACCTGCGGAAATCAGTGATAATAGCAGTGAACACTGCTAGTATTACGGAAAAGAAACAACCAAACAGTCTCATATAACGAAGATGCGGAAGAAGCAAAGAAAAAAAAACAAGAAGCAAATAGTCTTACGAATCACCTAACCATGTTTGTTAACGGCCAGCGGTTCGATAGTTTGCCGATCCATTCCAAATAACAAATATTTGTACTGTATCGGAATGGCCAATAGTTTGCCAAAACGAAGCTGACTGAATCGAATTGGACACTTCTTCATTTTTTTGCTTACTCTTCTTCTGCTTCTATTTCTTCTTCTTTTTCTTGTTATTCTGCTTTTATTTCTTCTTCTTTTTCTTCTGCTTCTCTTTCTTCTTATTATTATTCTATATCTTCTTATTTCTATTTTACATTACTCGTTTACTTTTTTTCCTGTTTCTTATATTTTCTCCTTGTTCTCTTTCTACTGCTTTTGTTTCTTATTTTTCCTCCTCTTCTTCTTCTTCTTCTTGACCTCCTCCTCCTTCTCCCTCCCCTACCCTTTCCCCCTCCCCCCAACCCTTTTCCCCCTCCTCCTCCCCTTCCCTTCCTCCTCCCTCCTCCTCTTTCCCCCTCCCCCTCCTCCTCTTCCCGCTCCTCTTCCCCCATCTCCTCCCCTCCTCCTCCTCCTCCTCGTAAACGGAAATTCTCGTCAGCGCATTTTCACAAGAGAAATTAGTTTACGTAAGACGCGAAAAAGCAGGAAAACGCACGATTCTGGCGGAGGTCTTTTCGACATCTTTTGCTTGCGTGTCGCCCCGCGTGGCTCCGCGACCGGCGACACGAGGCGCAGCAATACAGCAGCGTGCGGATAAAAGATAAGAATCACGAACCAACTAGCAGTTCGCGTTAACATTTCTGACTTGACTTTAACGCCTCTATCGAGTACAAATCGTTAAAAAATCTGAACATGTACAGAGCGAACGCAAGTGCATTTTTAGGATCGGCTCTCGTACCAAATAAGAAGTGCTGATACCAATTACCCTATTTGCTTTCGTAGTACTAACCTAACTTCTTTCCTGCAGTCGAACCGGTCCGCATAATAGTAACCTGGCTTTCAAAAAACTACCTCTCACATAGGAGTTCACTGCGAAAATTAACATGAAAGAACGATGAAAATAGAGAAAAAACGTGTAAATTATTTTTAGAAAACATATTCCGATACAACATACCAAGGTTGATATGCAGCTCTCATTTTTTGATGAAGATAATATTAACGATATTTATAAATAAACCAAAACTGGTTATATACGCACCTTCAAACACACACACACACACACACACACACAACACACACACACACACACACACACACACACACAACAACACACACACATGTATATGCATGCATACACACACACACAAACATGTATATGGATGCACACATACACACACACACACACACACACACACATACACACACACACACACACACACACACACACCACACACACACACACACACACACACACACACACACACACACACACACACACATACTATATATATATATATATATATATATATATATATATATATATATATATATATGCATATCTATCATCTATCTGTCTACATGTATATGTAGTGATTTACACACGCATAAAAGTACACCCTGCCGCTGCTCCTCAGGCCCGACGCCGCAGACCGACGGGCCGCCGCTCCTACAACGGCCACCCAAGGCCCCGCACGCCCGACAGCGCCCTCGCCGACACAGGCTCCCTCACCAGGGGCGTTTACTCTGCTAATGCACCTGTCAACGCCGTCGCCGGACTCAAAAATTCTCGCGGGATTTGCCATTTTGGACGAGATTTCGGCGCCGCACTTTGGGAGGCAATACTCTTCCCGGTTATTATTATTGGTTTTCGTTATTTTTACCTTTCCCTCTTCCTCTTTGTCTCCTCGCGCCTCTCTATACTTCTCTCCCTCTTCCTCTTTGTCTCCTCGCGCCTCTCCTTTGTCTCTCCCTCTTCCTCCTAATTCTTCTTTCTCTTCAATCTCCTCCACTTTCTTCTTCGTCCAAGACTCCTTGTTCTTACGCTGTTCTTTTCAGTTAACTTTCCCACTCTTTTCGTTTTCTTTATTATTGCTTTTTTCTTAGTCTTATTCTCCCCCTGAAAGATGTTTTCCTTTCCCTTCTTTTTTCTTCTTCTCATTCTTCTTCTTCCTCTTCCTCTTCCTCTGCTTCTGCTTCTGCTTCTACCTTTGCCTTTTCCTTTTCCTATTCCTCTGCTTCCTCTTCTTTCTCCTCTTATTCATCTTCTAGTTCTCCCCCCTTCGTCATTATTCTTTTATGCTTCTCTCTACTTTACTTCATCCATGCTTTCTTGATTAGGTTAATTAAGTTTCTAATTAACCTCGTAAAATTTTATGAGTACACTTCATTTTATTAATTGTTGAATGCAAAAAAAGGTAAATTTGGGAAAAAGGCGTCACCAAAGAATCTATTAAAACTAACATTACAGCCCTGAAGATATTTAATTAATGACCACTTTTTATTAAATAAACTTGACTCGCAAATGATTAATAACGAAGTTATTTAATTAACAAAATAAATAAAAATAATATTAAAAGGAGGTGAGATTCACGCGATCGCTGAGGGAATGCTGGCCGAATTTTCCACTGCTATAATCCCTGCAGCCCCCCATGCGAGGCTGCCCCCCCCCCCAACCCCCGCCCACGAAAACAAAGAATCCTCCGCGTATTCCCGGCAGGAGAGCGTCGGAGACTCGGCCTCGAGCGGCGTCGCGCCGGCCGCTCGCAGGCACTTCAGGTTAAACTCCGTGTTCACGTAAAAGCCTCATCGTCTTCAAAATGATTTTTTTATAACTTAGTATGGTTTCATACGACACCCTACACACACGGAAGCCATGGCGAGACTAATTTGAAAAATTGATTTCATAGCTTCTAATAGCTTTTAATATTATATTCATCTATTTTGATAATGAAATAACTTCGTTATTATTCATTTGCGAGACAAGTTTATTTAATGAAAAATATCCTCAAGGCTGTAAGGTTAGTTTTCATTGATTCTTTGGTGACGCCTTTTTCCAATAATACCAAGGATATTAACATCTTGTAGTTTCTTCAATCCATGATGTAAAATGACAAAGCGTCATTTCAAAACAAAGCTGGAGAAGGAATAAAACACACTTACCTTATTTTCCACCCGGAAGTGAAACAAAACCGGATGTAGAGATGAAAAACAATTTTTTCTCGACATTTTGGCATCAAACTGCGTTTTGTCTATTTTTTTTTATTTTTGTCGTTATTTTTCTCCAAATATTTCCACTCATTCTATTCACAATTTCATTTTCCACACTTATCTGAACTAAAAGAAGATCTCAGGACTTAATGACACAGACCTGGAGCACAAAACAAAACAAAAAAAGAAAAACCGAAATTCACAGTATTGAAAACACGCGTCAACTAAAAAGTATGAAATTCACGCGATGACAAACGGCCCTTTTCGAGATGGAATTCACGCGCGGACAAACCACTTAACATCCTTCATAATTCATGTACCTCATTGTTACATATGAAAAAAATAACCATTATTAAAAGGTAATATCTCATGTGAGGGATTAGGAAAGTTAATTAATCATCAGCTCAATAATTAAAGCCAGGAAACTATGTACATTCTGTATTTTTGGGGTTAACTGTTTTGAGTGAATATTATAAGTACGATAACCGTTAAATAATTTCTCAATACAATGATTTATTGTATGAGTGATATTCTGAAAACCAAACTATGTTATCTGCAATCACAAAGACAATACATATTTTATAGTATCTCATACCTTACAGAAATGTATTACACAAAGAAAATCCAGTCACACATACTTGGCTGTTATTTCCGTCGTTGTGAAAGAAAATGAAACTGTAGAACTGGAATTTACGTAATAATAACATTCTAGTTTGCTTGTCTTTCCTTGTATGGAGTGCAGCATAATTCACGCGCGGACATACTACTTAATTTGCTTCATAATTCATGTTCTTCATTACTACATACGAAAAAATCAGCTGTTATTTAAAAAAGTAATGTCTCATCTGAGGTATTAAGGAAGGTGATTAATTATCGGCTTGATAATGAGAGCCAGTTAATATGTACATTGTGAAATTTTTGATTTTGAGTGAATTGATCACAGTACGATAATTACCTATTATTAAGAAATACAAAAAAAAAAAAAAAAAAAAAAAAAATGCTGGCATTCTAAAACCACTCTCAGCATTTAAAGACATACAATATACATGATGTAGTATTCATACAGTACAGAAGAAACTGAAATAATTTTAAAAAATAAAAAAAAAAGAGAAAAATCGAGGTGCAAAATAATACACGTGCAACCATTACGCCCCCCCCCCTCCTCCTCCTCCCCTCCCCCGCCCCATCTTTAGAAATTATCCTCTGTTGCACAACGCTGCCTCGTGATGCAAAAGGTCCAATCGTGTTATTGATTATTCAGCGTGCATTGTTATAGTCATTGTTCATGCAGGTCGTTCATGGAAGCGACTGCATGACGTCTCCTTCACTCGAGCGTCATGCAGGCCGGTCGGTCTCGGCTGACTCGGGCATCGCGGAGTAACGAGGTTGCTCTCCCGCCCCCTCCTCAGGGCTCAGCGTCCTCGGTTGTTTCTCTTAGTTTATGTTTATTTTATTTTGTGTTTTTGTTTGTATTTTCTTCACCTTTTTACTTCCTTTATTGTCTCTTTTTTCGTTTTTTCTTATCATCCTTGTTCCTCTGGGGACGCTAAAGGACATTGTCTTCATTTCTCTCTCAGTTTATTCCCCTTATTCCTTCTTATTTCTTTTAGTGCTCTACCTCTTGATATTTTTCCTCGGTTTTCGCTTTTTCCATTTTCTTGCTTTTGCATTTTATTATGTCTCTTTTCTCAATCTAACCGTAATATTCTTCCTATCTTCCCTCCTTTCCTACTTTCTCCTCTTCCTCACTTTCGCGGAGACGTGACTAACTTGGTAGAAATCAGTAAAATTCTTGTGGAGTTTCATTATGTTGTCAAGGCGAATCACCGCCCAATTTTATAGCAAGAAATAAGACGACATAAAGAGAACAAAATAAAAAGGGAAAGAAAAAACAATAAAAAAATAGAAAAGGAAAATAAGAAATGACCATTAAGAGACAGAGAGTAATAATAATTCATCCAATTATATATCAGAATATATAACATTTAGACAGTTCTGCAACATGAAACGGTTATATATCAAAAGACCGAAAAAGTTCCGAAGAGAAATTCTTGAAAACTATCGCAAGGAAATAACTTTGGATAACAAGTTCCTATTAAAACATGCACGACTGACAAACTTCATTAAGTAAAGTAAGAAGCCGAGATAACACATTTCAAAAGATGAAAGAGATTTTAAATGTCGTGGCGGTTACTATTGTAGCAGTTGCATGCTGCGATTGCAAATGCTATGACTCTTCAGGTATGCAAGCTGTAGTAATATTTAGTCAGCATGATTTTATATGTAACGCTATTCAGACTAATTGCAATGATCAGTTAGACATAAAGAAAAATGGATTTAAGAAATATGATTCGATATAAGAAAAACATCTGATAGAAGGATACTTTAAAAATGTAAATACGCTGATTTAGGTTAGGCGTAACGGTCGTTTTAATGGATTAATTATTTATTTTAATACAATGGACATAATATCATCATGAAGTAAAGTGATATCTAGATAAAAAGGAATAAATAGATGCAATGCTAACTAAATATGAAAAAAAACAGGAAAGTGTGTGAAAATAAGTGTCAAATGTAACGGTTTTCCGGTCAGACAATACAAAGAATATCGGTAGAATGGAAGATAAAACAAGAGAATGGAAAGGAAGGATAAGGAATCAAATAACTCATAAGAAAGAAAACGATAGCAGAAACAGATAAGCGTAAAAAAACTGCAGATATAAAAAGATAAGAAAAACAATTCATGCTGTAAAGGATAATAAAATGTATAAAAGCAGTGATGTTAAACCAATCTTTCCTAACGTTACTATCGGATATAGCGAAGACCAAAAAGGAAAAAAATGAGGCATAAATATATACGAAAGAACAGGAATTGAGCGATGAACCAGTATCTCTGGCTCCGGGTAAACATATTCATAATACTACGCGTTGCAATATTGTTTGTCTGTCGTGGCTGCAATATTCCGAATAATGCAAACGAGGCATCGCTGCATAAATACATTATGTAAACAATAATTTGATCGAGGGGAAAACAGGACAAAATAGTATAAACACGATTGTTTATTTATACCTTGACGTCAAGGTACACAACGCTTCTCGCTACGAAATATATACGCACATAGACATACATTAGTGCACTTACACACACACACTCACACATGCGCTTACACACTTACACATGTATGTATATATAGCTCGGTAAAACAGCAAATGAACTATAAATATAAACGAGCAAATATAGGCCTATCCATCTCTTCGAGCAAATTACAAAAGTTTAAAAGACAAGAACACAAGACAAGCGACATTCCAGATCGCTCTCCCTCTCTCTCTCCCTCTCTCCTCTCTCTCTCTCTCTCTCTCTCTCTCTCTCTCTCTCTCTCTCTCTCTCTCTCTCTCTCTCTCTCTCTCTCTCTCTCTCTCTCTCTCTCTCTCTCTCTCTCTCTCTCTCTCTCTCTCTCTCTCTCTCTCTTCTCTCTCTCTCTCTCTCTCTCTCTGTCTCTCTCTCTCATCTCTCTCTCTCTCTCTCTCTCTCTCTCTCTCTCTCTCTCTCTCTCTCTCTCTCTCTCTCTCTCTCTCTTCTCTCTCTCTCTCTCTCTCTTCTCTCTCTTTCTCTTTCTCTCTCTCTATCTATCTATGTGTTTGTGTGTGTGATTAGCTTCTCTCTCTCTCTCTCTCTCTCTCTTCCTTTTTTTTCTCTCTCTCTCTATCTACATGTGTGTGTGTGTGATTAGCTTCTCACTCTCTGTCTGTCTGTCTCTCTCTCCTTCTCCTCTCTCTTTTCTCTTTCTCTCTCTCTCTCTCTCTCTCTCTCTCTCTCTCTCTCTCTCTCTCTCTCTCTCTCTCTCTCTTCTCTCTCTTCTCTCTCTCTCTCTCTCTCTCTCTCTCTCTCGTCTCCCTCTCGTCCTCTCTCTCTCTCTCTCTCTCTCTCCCTTTTTCTCTCTCGCTATCTACATGTGTGTGTGTGTGATTAGCTTCTCACTCTCTGTCTGTCTGTCTCTCTCTCTCTCTCCCTCCCTTTCTCTCTCTCTCTATCTAGTCCCCCCCCCCCGGCAAACATCCTCCGCGTTTAACAAGCGTCGGCGAGCAGTTAGCTCCGTGGCCTCGCCGTCCCGGAGGTAATCGATGCGTGGAGAGGCCGAGGTGTTCGCCGCACCTCCGGCCTCGCTCCTGCCACTCCGAACCACAAGTGTGCTAAAGTCCCACACTTCTGAAGGCGGTTAAAAGCCTGTAGGAGGTCGAAAAGTGTGCGCGGCCTGCCCGACAAAGCGCCGGCCTGCAACCGCCACTGTTCTGGTCTCCGCTGCCCCCAAAAGCGTGTTATTGATATACGGTCTATTACGCGGTGGATTTCACACGCGCTTTGAAATAGTACTTTCATGCCTTTTCCATTTGCATCCGGTCGGGTTCCCGTTGTACATTTTAATTTGTTCATAATCACCAACGCACACAACGTTTTGTTCTTGTCGTCATTGCCGTTTTTTAACATATATCATGGACCACGTCTATCGAGGCCGACCGCCCTTCCACGCAAGCACTCAGTGCGCCTCGCGAGACGCCTTCCTGTCATCTCGATCTGCCAGCAATTAGGGTCACGGACAGACGACCTCATCCGGCGTCTATCACGCGGCGAAGTCCCACAGACAATATTGCACGCAGCAGGAGGCGCAGGAGGCACAGTCTGTTATCTGGTACCTGTCAGAGGCGTCTGTTATCAGGCAAACACTGACGATTGTCATTCTGTTCTGACAGGCTGTTGCAACAGGCAGTTTGCGATTTGCATAGAGCAGTTACGTGTGAAAAGATATCATATGTGATTTTTCGAAAGAAAAAAAAATGTAGATATGAAAAGAAAGGAAGAAAGAAAAAAAGGTAACGATTTGCATACAAATGTAACGCACGGAAAGGCATCGTGTGTGAAATTCCAAAGAGATAGAGAAAAGAAAAAGAAGGAAATAATTAAAGTGCATATTGCAAGATTTTATTTCTACGGCCTGCGGTATGCGACTGCAGAAACGACCCGTATGTCTTGGAAATATTGGCAGACGTTCGCGCGGATAAAGTGGCTGCTCTCCCGAGGCGAAAGAGATGGAAAGTAGCGGAAGTTGGATCTAAATAGAGGGAGGGAGAGAGAGAGAGAGAGAGAGAGAGAGAGAGAGAGAGAGAGAGAGAGAGAGAGAGAGAGAGAGAGAGAGAGAGAGAGAGAGAGAGAGAGAGAGAGAGAGAGAGATACAGACAGACATAGAGAGAGAGATACAGACAGACACAGAGAGAGAGAGATGGAGAGAAAGATATAGATAAAGAGACATGAACAGAGACAGACAGACAGACAGAGAGACGAAGAGACGAAGAGAAAGCTAGAGATAAAGAGACAGACACACAGACAGAGAGCAAAACACACACTGGAACCGCCCCGCCCACCAACCGCCAGAAATTAGACCCGTCATGACAAATTCCCTTTCGCGTCGTTCCACAGCGCGAGAAAATACGCGACCGTCACGCGGAAAAAGGGTCAGCGATTGAGCCGGAGTCGCTTCAGAGCAGAGGGCGCGGATCGGCCAATCTGGATTCAAAACTGATATCGCCGCATTTTTTTTTGAAATAAAAAAAACTGATATCAACGTGTTTCAGTTTAAAAATCATAAAAAAACAACTGATATCGCCGCATTTATTTTTTGGAAAAAAAAAAACTGATATAACGTATTTCAGTTAAAAATCAATAAAAAATAGAAATCAAAAACGGATATCAACGCATTTAATAATAAAAAACTGATATCAACGTATTTCAGTTTAAAAATCACAAAAATAAACTTTTAAAAATCAAAAACTGATATCAACGCATTTAATAATTAAAAAAAAAAAGGCATCAACGCATTGAACTTTTAAAAATCAAAAACTGACATCAACGTATTTATCAAAAAAGAAAATCCAATCAAAGACTGATATGAAAACACGACCTTTTAAAACAAATCAACGTCTAAAAAAATATATATAAAAAAAATAAAGAAAATAACACTTAAACCCCTAACGATACATTTGACAGAGGTTGTTATAAATGGATCGGATGGAACCGCAAGACCCGGTCGGGCGATCCGGCAAATTCAGGCACAGAGTCACGAGGCGAGCAAATGGCCAACCCGGTACTTTTGCACATGATAAAAAAGAGAGGGAGGGGAAGGGGACAAGGATTCCTGTTTGCGGAGGCGGTTTTAATGTGTGTATTGTGTAAGTGTTTGTTTGTTTGTGTGTTGCTTGTTTGTGTGTTGTGTGTGTGTGTGTGTGTGTGTGTGTGTGTGTGTGTGTGTGTGTGTGTGTGTGTGTGTGTGTGTGTGTGTGTGTGTGTGTGTGTGTGTGTGTGTGTGTGTGTGTGTGTGTGTTGTTGTTGTGCGTGTGCGTGTATGTGCGCAATATGTTTCTCTGTGATTTGTATGTGTCATTCGTCCTGTTTCTATTTGCATGTATATCCTGCGTGCTTGCCATCCAACGCAAGGAGCGCCTCTGACAAATATCCTGTTAAAAAAGTCTCTCTTTTTCTCTCTCTTAGTCCTTGTTTGTCTCTCTTTCGCTTTATCTTTGCATCTGTCTGTCTCTGTCTCTTTGTCTGTCTCTATTTGTCTGTGTCTCTATTTGCCTGCCTGTCTCTGTTTGTATGTCTCTCTGTGTCCGTCTATGTCTGTATGTCTCTCTCTCTCTCTGTCTGTCTATCTGTCTTTCTGTCTGTCTGTCTGTCTTCTGTCTCTCTCTCTCCTCTCTCTTCTCTCTCTCTCTCTCTCTCTCTCTCTCTCTCTCCTTCTCTCTCTCTCTCTCTCTCTCTCTCTCTCTCTCTCTCTCTCTCTCTCGCTCTCTCTCTCTTTCCTTTCCTCCTTTCCACCCTCCCTCTAACTACAATTTTCACTCTCTCTCTTTCTTTTCATACAATTTTTCGAACTCTTCCCATGCCTGGCTTTGAGACGGGACTTCTTACCAAGTCTCGGGAATGTAATCAGTGCAAACAGTACTTTAGGCAAGTAATTAGGCAAGTAATGTTATTAAATATGAAGTTAAAACCTTTTTTATTGTTCTGCATTTCCTCCTTTTTTACTTTTCTTTTTTTCTATTTGAGTTATGGAGGAAAGGCACGCAACAGTACGAAAACGTCAGGAAATTAAACAAAGTAATAAGGTCGTAATATACAAAGAATAAACAAAAAAGAAATAAAAAACGGGAAAGCGATGTGAACGAACATTCCAAAATGGCGCGGGGCTTACCGCGGCTCGATCGGATATTTGTATAAAAGGATTCAAGTGACTGATTAAATCTTCTAAGGCGATCGGATGCCGCATTCAATCCCGCATCTGTCATTAGAATTTATGCAAATGAATCCTTCGTCTGGATCCTTTTAAAGCGGCGATTCATGAGGCTGATGATGAAGGCGGCGACGGTTTCACTCTTTTGTTTTCGTTCTTTTTGAGATGACTCTCTCTCTCTCTCTCTCTCTCTCTCTCTCTCTCTCTCTCTCTCTCTATATATATATATATATATATATATATATATATATATATATATATATATATATATATATATATATATATATATATATATATATAAATATATATATATATATATATAATATATTATATATATATAATATATATATATATATATATATAATATATATATATAATATATATATATATATATATATATATATATATATAGAGAGAGAGAGAGAGAGAGAGAGAGAGAGAGAGAGAGAAGAGGAGAGAGAGAGAGAGAGAGAGAGAGGAGAGAGAGGAGAGAGAGGAGAGAGAGAGAGAGAGAGAGAGAGAGAGAGAAGAGAGAGGAGAGAGAGAGAGAGAGAGAGAGAGAGAGAGAGAGAGAGAGAGAAGAGAGAGAGGAGAGAGAGAGAGGAGGGAGAGAGAGAGAGAGAGAGAGAGAGAGGAGAGAGAGAGAGAGAGAGAGAGAGAGAGGAGAGAGAGGAGAGAGAGAGAGAGAGAGAGAGAGAGAGAGAGAGAGAGAGAGAGAGAGAGAGAGAGAGAGAGAGAGAGAGAGAGAGAGAGAGAGAAGAGAGAGAGAGAGAGAGAGACAGACAAACAGACAGACAGACAGAGAGACAGAGACAGACAGACAGTCAGACAGAGACAGAGAAGCACATCTCTATACACCAAACAAATGTTCATCCAGCATGCCTGTACCCACCCTCTTCCGGCATCAACAAAGCACCAAGCCAAGAACCGATTCCATTCCCGATCTTAACAAAAGAAAAAAAAGAAGACAGCTCTCCTTCCCAGCGCAGCCGTCATTCCACATCATTCCCAATTTCGACCCGAGCGTCACTCATCCTGCGCCGCACAAACACTGGGATGTTTGTCGACGGACGCGCTGGCCTGGGAAACCGAGTCTTGTAAAAAAGGAAAGCATTTTTTTTCTTTTCGGAAATCGATCTCTTTCGAGTGTTTGTGTCCATATTTGTACATTCATATCTGTAAGTGCTTTTATGTCTTTGCATACCTGGCTAGCTGTATTTTTTCTACCTATTTATATGTCTTCTTTATCAACCGATTTTCATGTTTGTAAAACTCTACCTCTCAAAATGCTGAAAACAGAGCATCACCGACGTGCAGTTTTCATAAATCAATTGATTTAATTTCCCTTTAACCTTTTACTTTCATCTCTTCCATAGATCCCCTTTCCAGTACAAATGTTCTAGATTTTTGTTGCAGTTTTATTTAATATTCTATTCAGGATTTATCATTCTGGAATCAGTACTTTCAATATAAAATATTTTAACGATAACAGAAAATAAAGAATTCACTTGATATCAAATGATCTTCACCGGAAGCCAGCGACCCCAGCAAGCCATTTCGAAAAAAAAATACAAAACGATAGATAAACACATAATATTTATCTCATCCGATTACGTTTTTTCCTCCCTTTCCCCTTCTTCCTGTTTTATCGAACAATACCCCTACATCCGTTCCAATAATACAATGAGGGTATTTAGCCCGGCGGAAGAGCTAATGCAAGCTGATACTTCAGGGGCGAGGCGACGGCTAAGACAATATTGGAACGGTGTCGCGAATTCTTCACGGGAACGCAACTTCTTCAGAGACGGGTGAAGACGTTGCCTCGTTTGCAAGATCAACATATAAGCTAAGAGAAACAAAAGAGAGAGAGAAAATGGACACGAATTAGAGGGAGGAAAGGAGGAAGGGAAAGAGGTGGGACGGAGGGGGAGGGAGAGAAGGAGAGAAGGAAGGAAGGGAAGAAAGGGAAGGAGAATGAGAGAGGAGGGAAAGAGAGAAAGAGAAGAGGAGGACGACTGAGAGAGCGAGAGGGGGGGCGCTTGAGAGAAAGAAGAGAGAGAGATGCGAGGGGAAATAGAGAGAAAGTGATGTGGAGGTTTTGGAGATAGAAGAAATAGACACAGACCGAAAGAAAAAAGTGAAATTTTGAGGAATAGAGAGAGACGGACAGACAGGCAGGCGGACTGAGAAGCGAGGAAAAAAAAATTCAGTTGAATTTATCACCAGCTGTATCGCCGGGAGAAGAACAGAAATCATAAAAAAAAAACAATATCCTTATGAAGCTTGTTTACAATTCTGATTCAGTGCGTGTGACTCGCGTTTCGCCGGCCGGGGGGCGGGGGGGTGGGGGGGGGGAATAGGGGAACAGGGAAGAGAGGGGGGAAATGGATGAAGGGTGGGAAAGGAAGGGGGAGAGGGGAGGGGAAGGGGAAGAAGGGAGGGAAGAGGGGGGAAAGGGGGAAAAGAGGGGAAAGGGAAAGGGGAGAGGGGAGGGGAGGGGAAGGGGATTCGCCGCCTGTACCCAGAGCTATTTAAATTCGCCAAATTTCTCGCTTCTTTTACATGCCGGCCTCTCCGCGTACCTCGCCGCTCGCAGACTCTCGGAGGAACGCTCTCATCGCCTTATTCAGGACACCTAATGCTTGGCTGGAAATTCCCCGGCGCCTTCGCTCCGCCATCCTTCAAAGAGACTGACCTCATCCCGGCGCCCTCACCCTCACTCGCCGAAACTCCTCACCTTACCCCTTACCCTCATCCTCCACGCCCCCTCACTCGCACCTCAACGCCCCTATCTTTCATCCTTGCCCCCTCACCCTCATCCTTCATCATGCCCCTCCCCTCATTTCATCCCCCTCACCCTCATCCTTCATCCATGCCCCTCACCCTCATCCTTCATCCATGCCCCTCACCCTCATCCTTCATCCACCCATCATCATCCTTCATCCATGCTTCATCCATGCCCTCACCCTCATCCTTCATCCATGCCCCTCACCCTCATCCTTCATCCCTCACCCTCATCCTTCATCCCCCTCACCCTCATCCTTCATCCATGCCCCTCACCCTCATCCTTCATCCTTGCCCCTCACCCTCATCATTCATCCATCACCTTCATCCCCATGCCCCTCACCCTCATCCTTCATTCATGCCCCTCACCCTCATCCTTCATCCATGCCCCTCACCCTCATCCTTCATCCATGCCCCTCACCCTCATCCTTCATCCCATGCCCCTCACCCTCATCCTTCATCCATGCCCCTCACCCTCATCCTTTCATCATGCCCCTCACCCTCATCCTTCATTGCCCCTCACCCTCATCCTTTTCATCCTTGCCCCTCACCCTATCCTTCTTTATACCTTTATCCTCACTCGCTCCTCAACGCCCCTCATCCTTTCTCCATATCCCTCACCCTCATCCTTCATTTCATGCCCGTCACCCTCATCCTTCATCCACCCTCACCCTCATCCTTCACCGTCCTATACCTCAACTTCATCTCCCCCCCCCCCTTTACCCTCACACCCTCTCAGCCTTCACTCTCACTCCAATCCCGCCCCCTCCCCTCCCCCTCCCCCTCCCCCTCCCCCTCCCACACCCTCACCTCCCCCTCCTGCACGAGTAAACAATCGCTAACTTGGAAGACTTTGCTTTGGTGGCAAATTAACTTTACATTCACGAGTTGCCATTGGAGACAAGGTAAGTTTGGCGCGGGGAGAGTGGCCTTCGCAGGAGAGAAAGTCCTTGGCTAGTAATGCTATTCGAACAAGCTAGTAATAGCAATGCCTCATATGACCGAGGGAGGCTATTAGTAGAAGGATCACGGGTCATGTTATGAGTTTGAGAACGAATTCATGAATATAACATGAATGCTCTTCCTGTTATGTGATCCAGGGCTTCCAACAGTGATTTTTATATTTGAAATGTTATCATCGCTGTTATTTTCATTCTTATGTTGTTGTTGTTAACATTATTATCGCTTTTGTTATAGGTATTATTGTCATCTTAATTGTTATATTGTTGCTGCTGTTATCATTATCATTATAAAAAATATCGCTATTATTATTATTTATTTATTATATTATTTATTACTATTATATTATTATTATTATTCATTATTATTTATTATTATTAATTATTATTATTATTATATATAATTCATTATTATTATTTATTATTATATATTATTATTATTATTATTATTATTACCATCCATATAATTTACATTGTTATAGCTGCTGCTGTTGTAGTTGTTATGCTCTGAATTCCAAATATACCTCACATTGCAGAAAATATAATGACTTTCATACACGCGCGCGTCCATTTGTGTGAGAAAGCAGACCGAACATAATTCCCATTTAGGACTTTAATTAGGATATGAAAGATTTTAAAGCGAAAAATCATAAAAAACAATTATTTTGTATGAAAAAACAGACATAGTGTGTACAAACGCACACAGACACACACCACAAAAATAAACTGAATTGAGGGAGGGAAGGAAGGGAAGGAGAGAGGGAGAGATGGATAGAGGGAGGGAAGGAGGGAGGTAGAGATGGAGAGAGGGAGGGAAGGAGGGAGGGAGAGATAGAGGGAGGGAGGGAGAGATGGAGAGAAGGGAGGGAACACATTCTCCATCGCGCACACAAATATAGTCACAGTCTAAATAAACTTTTCTTAAACTTACTAACGTATACAGACTGTGCATTAACACATGCCCTTCAACAAGTACAGTCATGCATTAATCATACACATTTACACAAACATTCCATTTATAAACATTTCTAATTTCTAAAGGCCATTTCTTCACTGGAGAATATCAACTTGTTTTTCCCTCACAGTAGCTTAAAAGTGTCATCGCCCGCACAACTTTTAATTAAGATGTATTACAGCGTCCGTTAAAAGGAAGTTGATGTAATACAGAGGTATTTTCACTGCGGGAAGAAAACTCTCCTCGGGTTCCTCGCTCAGCAGAACAAACGCGAAAGTTCGGATTTTAACATCGGCTCTTAACTCGCTGTTATTGCTCCGCTGTTTTACTGCTTACGATTTCTTCGCAAAAATGGGTGTCGCGCCGCTGCTGAATATTCCTACGTAAGACATGCTATTGCGTTGTGCAGTTACGCTGAGATGGTGCTGGCGATGATGGTGAATCGTTAATGTTCGGGTTAAAGTGACGTTATGGTGATATATATATATATATATATATTATATATATATATATATATTATATATATATATTTATATATATATATATATATTATAATACATATATATTATATATATATATATAATATATATATATATATATATATATATATATATATATATATATTATATAATATATATATCACAATAACGTGATGCGTTAATTGTTCGGGTTAAAGTGACGTTTTTGGTGATATACATATATATATTATATATATATATATATATATATATATATATATATATAATATATATATATATATATATATATATATATATATATATATCATATATATATATATATATGTATATATATATATATATAATATATATATATATATATATATATATATATATATATATATATATATACATACATATAGGGAGAGAGAAATTGTGAGAGAGAAGCAGATATACGTGTAATGGCAATAACAATGGTGATTATGAACGTGTGATGGTGACGCTTTAGGGTGATGGCGATGGCTATGTGGCTACACGGGGGCAGCGGCATGATCCTCCCACGCCCTCAGGCAGCGGCCGAGCCCTTAATATGTTGTAACTCTGTAACATCCGGCTATACACCTCCAAGAAAAAAAGATATAAGAATCATTTTCGCTTATAACAATTGTTTTAATACATTTAACCAACTCCTGAAGATATGGAATAAAATCAAAGCGTTTTTAACTCGTATCTTTTTGCAACAAAGGTCACCTTATCTGCTGCAACATTCACGAAAATCCTTTAAAAATAGCCCAGCCCGCAGTGTAGAAAAACTGCAAATATATACATTTAACGTGTATGTCAAACTTACTTCATCACACTTTCCCTGAGACTGTTTCGATACACCCGAAGCACCGAACGAAAATTATCAAAACTGGACACAAATCAGTATGAATGATCACAATGAATTATAAGAACCATAAACTAGCAACATCAAAAACACACAACACACCAATCAAAAATTGCAACATTCACACCATTATACGAACACCTTCCTTCCACGCATAAAGTGACAACGAACTAGAAGCACTCAGAGAGCGCATACCTCCGCCAAGGCAGGAGGGTCACTGAAGCAATGAAAATGTTCACACCTGAAGTACATTTAAATCACATTTCTCTAGTACACTGGCGACGTTCGGAAAAGATTAAACCCCCTTGACGGAGAATGATAAGGTAATGATAATGATAATCACTGATGCAATCGGTCATCTTGGTCGGGGATCGGAGCCGCGGTCACTTCAGACTCTGACGAGCCGACATTCAATGAATTCTAAGTTTGGTTAAGACACACCGTCAGGTAAAAAGAAGAAATGAATAATCTGTTCATAACTTCTTGAGTTACCCTGCTAACGCAAACGACCATACAAACAAGGCAAACACACTAAACCAACATGACCCAAAC
>NW_020870527.1:606856-616483 GCF_003789085.1 Penaeus vannamei | reverse complement strand
CGGACAAGAGGGGCTACACGCTGACGACCCATGTCAACGACCTTAGGTGAGTGAGTTGTGGTACTGCCAAGTGGGCTCTTGCCGTCGTGAAGTGTCGCACACGCTCTTATCTGCTATCCCTCTACTTTCTCTCATTTTCTCTGTCTCTTTACCTTTTGTCTCTTGTTTTTTTTGTCACTATCGGGATTTTCTTCTTTTGGTTTTCTTTACTCTCTGCTTCTCTCAGCTCTTTCGGGTTTCTTTTCGTTTCATTATCTCATATTTCTCTCTTTTCGGATTCTCTGTCTCGTACTCTGAGGTCATCTCTCTCTCTCTCTGACTCTCGTCTCTCCATCTCTCGGTCTCTCCTCTCTCATCTGATCTCTGCTCTCTCACTCGTCTTTCATTTCTCACTCTCTCTCCTACGATATTCAAATCTATCATTCTTTTTCTTTCACTTTCTTTCTTTCTTCATGTTAATTTTATTCACTTTCCTTCTTTTTTCTTCCCCCTCTATGATTTCTCACATTATTTTGTTGTTGTTTTCTTCCCCTTTAATCTTGGTTCTTGCAGCATTTATTTTAATAGAAATTAATAGCCCGTAATTCCACAGCGGAACACAACACCAACAGCACACACAGCAAGAACACACAGCACACACACACTAGGAGGACACACAGCACACACACACACACACACACACGACAAGAGAAGACAGAGAGAGACACACAACACCACGGCACACACACACACACAACACAGACACAAAGAGAGGAAGAGAGACACGAGCGCACACACAAAAGAAACCACAACGACACACACAGGCACACACGGGACATCACAACCAGCGACACACACACACACACACACACCACACAACACACACACACAACGCACACGACACAACACTGACACAAGACAAGAGGAGGAGAGAGACAAGAGGCACCAGAACACAACACACACCACTTACAATAACACTTCACTTATCACGAGTACTTTGAGCGCGCATACACATAACACAGACAGACACACCAATCAGAAAAGGAGCCACACACACACACACAGCACCACAACACAGCAACGAGCACACAACCACAACACACACACACACACACACACACACACCGCACACATACATACAACTCACGGCACAGACACTCACTTACACCTTACAACGCCTTAGCACACTTCACATTACTTATTTACTTGCCTTGAATGTTAATCTGAAACGGAATCTGGAGCAAGGGTGAAAGTGACTCAAAGAAAGAGAAGGAAAAAAGGGAGAGGAAGAAAGAAATTAAGAAGAATGAGAATAAGAGGAAAAGGAGATTAAAGAGAGAAGAAGAGGAAGAGATTTAGAGATAGAAGAAGAGAAGGGGAGAAGAGAAGAAGTAGAGGAAATAAAGAAGAGAAGAAAAGAATTAGAAAAAGACAAAGAGGAGGTAGAGAAGAGAAGAAGAGATTTTGAGATAGAAGAAGAGTTAAAATAGAGAAGAAGAGAAAGCAGAAGAGGAGATAAAGAAAAGAAGAGAATTAGAGATAGAAGAAGAGGAGTTATAGAATAAGGAAGTTGAAAAAGAGAGAAACAGAAAGGAGGAGGAAAAGAAGGAAGAATAAGGGGAAAGGAAGATAATGATGATTACGTTAATGAGGATGATGATGATAAGAACAATGATAATGATAAATAAAGGGATAACAGTGATAACAATAATAATAATAAATAAAGGGATAACAGTGATAACAATAATAATGATGATAATAATGATAATAAACAATGAAATAATGATAATAAATGATAATAATAATAATAAATAATAATAATAATAATATTAATAAATAATTAATAATAATAACAATATATAATAAAAAACATTAATGATGATAATGATGATGAAAATAAAAATAGTAATAATAATAAAAACGATAATAAAGATAACGACAATGATAATAATTATTAGTATAATGTAAATGAGGATAATTATATAACCTGAACCAATAAGAATAACAATAAATACGTCTGATTGTAATACATTTCCAGGAAAATGCGATAAATGAAGGAAAAGGGAAAGGAGCGCAGACAAGGAAGAAGATGAAGAAACCTCAAAAGAAGAAGAAAAAGAAGAGAAGAAGAAAAGCAGACGAAGCGAAACAGAAAGAGGAAAAACGAAGAACAGAAGAAGAAGAAGAGAGACACGAACACAAGTAAAAGAAGAAAAAGAAGAAGAAGAAGACGAGAAGAGGAAGAAATAGAACACGAAAAGAAGAAGAGAGACAAGAACACAAGTAGAAGAAAAAGAAAATGAAGAACAAGAAGAAAACCAGAAGAAGAAGAAACAGAACACGAGAAGAAGAAGAAAAAAGGGAAAAAGAAGACGAGATAAAGAAAAGAAAAAGAAGAAAATAAAGAAAAAAGAAAAAGAAAAAAAGTGTATTTAAGATCTCGCACCCAACAGAATCTCTTCACAGTTTCCTCTGAACCATGAAGACAGACATTAAGGTTGTCACGAACTGGTGTCTCCCCCCCACCTTCCCCCCCTCCCCCCCTCCCCCCTGTGCGGATCCAGAGGGCGCTGGGCAGAGAGAGGGGCGGCATGGGGGGGGGGGTGTCGCAGGGAGGGGAAAGGGAGGAGAGGAGGGGAAGGGAAGAATGGGGAGGAGGGGAGAGGGAGGGAAAGGATGGGAGAGGGATGGGAGAGGGAGAGAGGGAGAGGGGAGGAGGGAGGGATGGGAAGGGGAGGGTAGGGAGAGGGAGAAGTGGAAAGGGAAAAGAGGGGTAAGGGATGAGATCAGAGGGGAGGGCAGGGGGAGGGGTGGAGAGAAGGGAAAAGGATGGGTGGAGAAGGGAGGGGAGGGGTGGAAAAGGGGAGGGGAGGGAAAGGGAGGATAAGGTAAAGAGTGGATAAGAATTAAAAAAGAAGGGAAATAAAGAGAAGGAAAGGTTAAGGTAAAGAGTGGATTAGAAAGGAGGGAGGGAGGGTAAGAGGAAGAAGGAGGAGGAGGGAAGGTTGAAGCAGGGATGGTGGGGGGAGGGGGGGAAGGGGAGGGGCATCGGGGGGGAGGAGGTTAAGGAGGAGGAGTGGCTATGGGCGTGGGCGGAGCGAGAGACCGTGGGAACTCGTGCAGTTTCTCTCTGTTGCTCCTCCTCCTCCTCTTCCATCTCCTCCTTCTGCTTCTAATCTCTTTCTAATCTTCCTCTTCTTCCTTCTAATCCTCCTCCTCCTCTTCCTCCTCCTCCTTTCCATCCTCCTTCTGCTTCTAATCTCCCTTCTACTCCCCCTCTTTTTCTTCCTTCTACTCCTCCTTCTTTTCCTTCTTCTCCTCCTTTTCCTCCTCCTTCTAATAATCTTTCTGATTCCTCTTTCTGACTCCCTTTTATCTCCATCTCCTTTTGCCTTTCTTCACTCTATTTCTGCTCTACACCCTCCTCCTCTTCCTTCTCTCCCTCCATTTCTTCCTCTTGTTCTTCTTCCTATTCTTTGTCTCTCCCTCCTCCTCTTCTATGTCATTCCATCTCAACTATCTCTTCTATTCCTTCCCTTTTTTTCTTCTCATCCTCATCTTCCTCCACTACCTCTTCCTCTTCTTCTTCTACTTCTCTCCTTCATCCACTTCCTCCTCCTCTCACTCTTCCTTCTCTCCTTCATCCACCTCCTCTTACTCCTCCTTCTCCTTCTTCATCCTCTCCTCCTCTCCTCCTCTTCTCCTTCTCTCTTCATCCTCCTCCTCCTCCCTCCCTCTCCTCTCTCCTCTATCCCACTCACTCTACTCCTCCTTCTAATCCTCCTCTTCTTCCTCCTCCTCTTCTCCTCCTCCTCCTCCTCCCCTCCTCCTCTCCTCTCCTCCTCCTTCTTCTCCTCCTCCTCCTCCTTTCCTCCTCTCCCTCCCCTCGTACTCCTCCTCTTCCTTTCTCATCCTCCTCCTCCTCCTCCTCTTCCTCACCTCCCCCTCTACTCCTCCCTCTTCCTTCTTCATCCTCCTCCTCCTCCACCTCTTCCTGCTCCACTCCCTCCTCGTCTCTCCCCGACAGGTTCTCCTTCACCTCCTCCTCTCTCCTGCTCCTCCTCCTTCTTCTTTCATCCTCCTCCTCCTCCTCCTCTTCCTGCTCCACTCCCTCCTCGTCTCTCCCCGACAGGTTTCTCCTTCACCTGGTCGTTGTCTGTGTTTTGAGAGATGACTGAGAAGGCGAGGAAGATGGCCGGTGAAGGCACGGTTGTGTGCGTGAGGAAGTCACTGTTTTGTGCGTGTGTGGTGTGTTGTGTGTGTGTGTGTGTGGTGTGTGTGTGTGTGTGTGTGTGTGTGTGTGTGTGTGTGTGTGTGTGTGTGTGTGTGTGTGTGTGTGTGTGTGTGTGTGTGTGTGTGTGTGTGTGTGTGTGTGTTGTGTGTGTGTGTGTGTGTGTGTGTGTGTGTGTGTGTTTGTGTGTGTGTGTGTGTGTGTGTGTGTGTGTGTGTGTGTGTGTGTGTGTGTGTGTGTTTGTAGTAATGATTGTTTGTGTACACGTGTGTGTAGTAGTAGTATTTCTTTGTGTACATGCGTGTGTATTTGTACGAGTGCGTAGATGTATATATAGGGTTTATATCCACACTCTTCCACATATAGGAAGCTAAATCCGTCAATGAGGATGTGTACGTGACCACATCCCCTTACACACGTCTTAAACATTACGTATAAATACCACATTAACCCATATACCACAACATTTAACCGATGAAAAACAACTTAACAAACAAAAAATCAACTTGACTAATCGAGATACACCCCATTTGAATAAATCCAAGTTTAGATCAGCGAGATTAGTGCCTAGCTGCTAATTACATTTATGATTTATAAGGTGAATGACAACTTGATATCAAATGTTGAAAGAAATTAAAAATGATTTTGTGAGGGATGTTGCATGACTTGTCGGATGTGATATTAATATGTTTTCCGGGATGGTTTAAGTAGCAACAGGAAGAAGAAGCTAAAATATATACGTATATAAGATCAGGAATAAAAGAAGGTATTTATGTGCATACACGTTTAGAGTATCTGTTGCACATTTTATTTTCAATGTATCTTTTTCGACCGGTTATGGAAATATATATGTATATATATATTTTTTTTTCTCTTGTTTTTATCTCCAATTCTTTGTGTTTCATCATCATCCTCTTCTTCTTTCTTATTCTTCTTTTTTCTTCCTTTTGCTTCCCCCCTTATTTCTTTCTTTCTTCTCCTTTTCTTCTGTTTCTTTCTTCTTCTGCTATCTTTCTCTCTTCTCTCGTCTCTTTCTTCTTTTTCTTCTATCTTCTCTCTTCTTCTTTCTTCTTTATTTTTTCTATCTTTCTTTCTTCCCTTTCCTCTTCTTCTCCTACAACTTCCCCATCTGCTTCTATTTCTTCTTCATCCCTTCTTCGTCTTCTTGATTTTTCTTCATCTTCCTTTCTTCTTTTTCCTCTCTTCTTCTTCGTCTTCTTATTTTCCTTCTTCTTCATCTTCCTTTCTTCTTTTTTCTCCTTCTTCTTCTTCGTCTTCTTTATTTTCCTTCTCCATCTTCTTTTTCTTTTTCTTCGTCTTCCTTTCTTCTTTTTCCTCCTCTTCTTCTTCGCCTTCTTTATTTTTCTTCTTCTTCTTCATCATCCTTTCCTCCTTTTCCCCTTCTTCTCCAACAACTTCCACATCTGCTTCTGTTTCTTCTTCATCTAAATTTCCCAAACAGAAAACGACAACAGAAAACGAATTCCCTTGACCATTTACGTAACACGATAAATCATTGATAATTGCAAACCCATTTATCATTGTTGTTTTCCTTCCATCTAAATACAATTCATTAAGACATTAAAGAAGCTTCACACATGTTATCTCTTTGTTTATTATCATTTATTATTTTTGTAATTGTTTGCCTGATTCACACTTTTTGTTTTTTCTGTTTGTCTGTTTCTCTGTCTGAGTGTCTTTCCCTCTCCTCTTTCTTCTCTTTCTTTTTCTCTTTTCTCTTTTCTTTCTTTTCTCTTCTCTCTCTCTCTCTCTCTCTCTATCTCTCCTCTCTCTCTCTCTCTCTCTCTCTCTCTCTCTCTCTCTCTCTCTCTCTCTCTCCTCTCTCTCTCTCTCTTCTCTCTCTATCTCTCTCTCTCCACACCCTCTCTCTGTTCTCTCTCCTTTTCTCTTTTGCCTCCATTGTCTTTATTTTCGTCTTATGTTGCCAACCTTTTGCTTTTGATATGTTTATGATCTTTTTATCTTTACCTTTTTTATTATTTAATCCGTCGAGAATTCGAGAGAGAGAGAGAGAGAGAGAGAGGAAAGAGAGAGCGAGAGAAAGAGGAGAGAGAGAGGAGACGAGGGAGAGAGAGAGAGAGAGAGAGAGGAGAGAGAGGAAGGAGAGAGAGAGAGAAGAGAGAGAGAAGACAGAGAGAGAGAGGGACAGCAGACAGACAGACAGACAGAGACAGACAAACACACAGACAGACACACAGACAGAGAACGAAAAACAACAGACACACACACACACAGACAGATACACATACAAAAAAAAAAAAAAAAAAAAAAAATAGAGACACAGACAGATAAAGAGCGAGAGAGGGAGAGAGAACGTTGCACAAGCGATTCATGGCTGCACACCGCCACTTCTTCTCCGTTGCATTAGCGGAAGGGTTATCAAGTGATCTTTTACTCCCATCACGAAATCTGCGCGAGGTTGTTCTCGGATGCAAAAATAACACAACAATTATGTAATTTGCAAGAACAGGGCTGCCAATAATGATTTCTTGGAGAGTCTTATAGCTAGTTTGGTAGTTATATTTTTCTTTTTTCTTTTTTGTTTTTGGTTCTATTTTTTTCTTTTTATTCTTTTCTTATTACTAATGTCATTCTTATTAATATCTTATTCTGATTATTTTTTCTTATTCTTATTTGTCTCTCTATCATTTCTTTTTCTTCTAAGACTACTTCTTCTTCCGCTTTCCTTCTTTCTCTCCCTTTTCTTCCTCTCTTCTTCTTCTTCTTCTCTTCTTTTCTTCTTCTCCTTCTTTTTCTTCTTCTTCTTCTTTCTTCTTCTTCTCCTCTCCTTCTTCTTCTTCTTCTTCTCCTTCTTCTTCTTTCTTTTCTTTCTTCTTCTCTCTTTCTTCTTCTTCTTCTTTCTTCTTCTTCCTTATACATCTTATTTCACATCCTTTTTCATATTCCTTCTTATGTCTACTTCTTTCCCTTTTTGAGTCCAAGTATATGAAAATGGAAAGGAGGGGAAAGGAAAGGAAACGATAAAGATGGAGAGAAAGAAAAAAAAAGAAATGAGAAGAAAGAAGAGAAGAGAAGAAAAGGGAGTAAGAGAAAGAGGGAAGAGAAAATCAAAAGGAAAAGGAGAGAAAGAGATATGAAAAGTGAGGAAGAGGAAGGAAATCGAGGAAGAGGAGAAGAAAAGAGATACAAAAAAGGGAAAGGAAAAGTAGAAAGAGAAAGGAAGAAGAGTAAATGAGAACCGGGAATGAAGGAGAGAAAAGAGAGAGAAAATAGGCAAGGAAACAGAAAAAAAGAAGGAAGTGAAAGGAATGGAGAAAAAAGAAGATAAAAGGTGGAAATGACAAGGGAGAGAAGAGGGAGACAGAAATAAGGGGTGAGGAAAGAAGGAAAGGAAGAGAGAAAAGGAAAAAGGAAGGGAAAAGAAGAAAGGAGGGAAATAGGAAGGGAATTAGGGGAGAAAAAAAACAAAAGAAAACAAGGAAAGAAAAGAAAAAAAAATAAAATAAAATAAAAATGAGAGAAAACAAAACAAAAGCAGAAAATGATGAAAAAGAAGGAAAAGAGAGAGAAAAGAAAGGATGAGATAGTTGCTGATGACTCCATCAGATTTTCCCCTCCCCATCCCCCCCCCTTCCCTCCCCCTCTAGTTCCCCGCCTCCTCCTCCTCAGTCCCCCCTCACCCTTCCCTCCCCACCCTCCCCCTCACCCTTCCCCCCCCACCTTTCCCTCCCACCCTCTCCTCTCTCTCTCTCTCTCTCTCTCTCTCTCTCTCTCTCTCTCTCTCTCTCTCTCTTCTCTCTCTTCTCTCTCTCTCTCTCTCTCTCTCTCTCTCTCTCTCTCTTCTCTCTCTCTCTCTCTCTCTCTCTCTCTCTCTCTCTCTCTCTCTCTCTCTCTCTCTCTCTCTCTCTCTCTCTCTCTCTCTCCCTCCTCCCTCTCCCTCTCCTCTCTCCTTCTCTCTTCTCTCTCTCTCTCTCTCTCTCTCTCTCTCTCTCTCTCTCTCTCTCTCTCTCTCTTCTCTCTCTCTCTCTCTCTCTCTCTCTCCTCTCTCTCTCTCTCCCTCCCTCCTCCCTCCCTCCCTCCCTCCCTCCCTCCCTCCCTCCCTCCCTCCTCCCTCCCTTCCTCCTTCTCTCTCTCTCTCTCTCTCTTCTCTCTCTCTCTCTCTCTCTCTCTCTCTCTCTCTCTCTCTCTCTCTCTCTCTTCTCTCTCTCTCTCTCTCTCTCTCTCTCTCTCTCTCTCTCTCTATCTCTCTATCTATCTATCTATCTCTCTGCCCTCCCTTCCCTACCTCCTCTACCTCCTCCCTCTCCCTCCCTCCCTACCTCCTCTCTCTCTCCTTCTCTCTCTCTCTCTCTCTCTCTCTCTCTCTCTCTCTCTCTCTCTCTCTTCTCTCTCCCTCTCTCTCTCTCTCTCTCTCCTCTCTCTCTCTCTCTCTCTCTCTCTATCTCTCTCTCTTCTTCAGATTGATGGCTTCCCGATGGCGGATAAGGAGATTCCCAAGATACGTCGACCACCTTTCCTTGTCTTGGCGACGGCGGCGGTGGTGGAAGAGGAAAGGGGGGGGATTAAGTGGAGGGGGAAGGGGGGGATTTATAAGTGGAGGATGTTCTGGAGAAGACGGAGGAGGGGGGGATTTTAAGTGGAGGGGGGCATGTGGGGTTTAAGTGGTAGGGAGAAGAGGGGGGGGATGGGGTTTAAGTGGTAGGGAGAAGGAGGGGGGAGGAGTTAAGTGGAGGGGGATGAGGGAGATGGGGTTTAAGTGGTAGGAGAGGAGGGGGGGAGATGGGGTTTAAGTGGTAGGAGAGGAGGGTGATTTAAGTGGGAGGGATTAGGGATATGGGTTTAAGTGGTAGGGAGGAGAGTGGGGTTAAGTGGAGGTGGAAGAGAGGGAGGGGAGGATTAAAGTGAAGGCGGGAAAAGCGGTGATGGGGTTTAAGGTGGTGGTGGAAGGGGAATGGGGGTAGGGAGGATTTACGGAAGGTGAAAGGGGGGAAGGGGGGAAGGATTGAAGTGGAAGTGGAAGTGGAGGATGGGGTTTAAGTGGTAGTGGAAGAGGTAGAACGGGTTTGTATGTTGAAAGTGGATGATGTGGAGAAGGTAGAGGGGGGTTTACGTGGAGTTGTAAGTGGTGGAAAGGGTTTAGGTGAAAGGGAAAGAGAAGCTGGGAGGTGGAGTAAGGTGGAGAGAAGGTGGAAGAGGCATAGGTGGGAATGGAGAGAGCTTGGAATATAAGGAAGAGGAGGAGGAGGTAGAGGAGTGGAGGAGCGAAGGTAGAGGAGGTGGAGGAGGAGGTAGATGGAAGAGGTAGAAGAGGTGGAGGAGGAGTAGAGGAGGTGGGGAGGAGTAGAAGAGGTGGAGGAGGAGGTAGAGGAGGTGGAGGAGGAGGTAGAGGAGGTGGAGGAAGGAGGTAGAGGAGTGGAGGTGAGGGTTAGAGGAGG
>NW_020870527.1:589356-599356 GCF_003789085.1 Penaeus vannamei | reverse complement strand
TCTTTCTATCTTTGATATGTTTTTTTCCTCTCTCCTTCTCTATCTGTATCTCTTCTCTCTCCTTACTCACCGATCCCTCTGCCTCCGTCCCTCTCCACTCCCCCTCTCCCCCTTTTTTACTCCTTCCTATCCTCCCCCCCACCTTTCCTACTCTTCCCTCTCCCACCTTCTCTTCCCTTCCTTCAGCTCTCCCTTCTCTTCCTGCTTTCCTCGTTGTCTCCTTCTCTTGCCTCCCCCTCCTCCTAATCTTCCTCTTTCTTCTCCCTTCTTTTCCTCTTCCCTTCTTAATCTCCTCCTTTCCCCCCTCTCTCCCACCTCCTCCCTCTTCTCTTTCTTCTTTCTAGCCCTCCTTCTTCTTTCCCTCCTCCCCCTTCTCTTCTCCTATTTTTCTTCTTTCCTCCTCTTCTCCTTCCCTTCCTCCCTTTTTCTCCCTCTTCCCCCTCCTCCTCTTTCTCCTCTTATCCTTCCTCCTTCCTCCTCTTCTCCTTCTCTTCCCCCTTTCCTCCTTTCTCTCCTCTTCTCTTCCCTCCTCCTTCTCCTTTCTCTTTCCTCCTCCTCCTCTTCTCCTTCTCCTTACAGAGAAAGCACGATGATTTATTTCTTTGTTGTTCTTCTTTGTTTACTGTTAGCATTCCCTCTTTTTTCTGTGTTTTCTCATTCTGTTCGTATTATTCTACTCTCTCTGTTCTTATTTTCTGATGTACAATTTTCCTTTAGTTTCTGCCATTCTCTTCTCCTCTCTCTATTCTCTTATCTAATATTCTTCTCTCCTTTCTTTTTTTCTTACATTTTCTTATATGTTTTCTTCATTTTTGATATTTGTTTTATTAATTCATTTCTATTAATCCTTTTTACTGAACAGAAGAGAATGAAAGAGAGTGGATTAAGGGAAGAGACAAAAGAAGGAAGGAGATAAAAAAAACTGGTGATAGACAGAGAAAAGAAAATATATCGATAACAAAAAAGGTGAAGAGAGTAAAAAGGATAGAGAGGAGAAGGAGGAAATAGATAGATAGATGGAGAGGCAGGGAGACATATAGGATAAATAGATAGATAAGGTAGAAAGATAGATAGATGAATAGAGAAAACAGATAGACAAATAGATAGATAAGGATACATGCACATATACAGATAGACAGATAGATAGATGGATAAGTATATATGTATATATAGATCGACATAATATAGATAGATAAGTATATATATATATAGATAGATAGATAGATAGATATATAGATATAGATAGATAGACAGATAGATAGATAGTAGTAATTGATCCGACGCATACTTATGACGTGCAAAGGAACATGGTCCCTGAAAAAAAGAAAAAAACAACAACAACAAAAATGCATCTCAGACAAAAAGACAATATTCTCTAAAAAAAAAAAACACTTTCGTCGTGAGTTTAACAGACAGACTAGACCCCAGCCTAATCTAGCCTCAACGAACCTAACCTAACTCTGTGACTTGAATCACTGAGTGTTAGACAGGCAGTTACACATTTTCTGATTCGATACTGGTTTTGGGAGACATTTTAGTTAAAAATCCGTAATAATATTGATAATAAAAATAACGATAATGGCAACGGTAATAGTAACATTAATTATAATGATGATGATAAACGATAACAATAATGATGATAATTAAAAAACGTAATAAGATAATAACAATGAGATCTCGCTCCCACCTCTCTCTCTCTCTCTCTCTCTCTCTCTCTCTCTCTCTCTCTCTCTCTCTCTCTCTCTCTCTCTCTCTCTCTCCATCCCTTCCCCACCTCCCTTCTCTCCAACCCAACCTCCCTCTCTTCCACTTCTCTTCAAAATACCATTCTGACAGAAAATAAAAAACAGCAACATGTTAGACGTTGGCTTCTTTCCCCGTAAGACAGCGAACCCCGTCACCAGTTAGAGTTAAAGACGATGTTGTTTTGTCTTGGAAAAGGTCGAGAGAAAGAACAGAGGTAGCTGGGTTTACGTGGGTAGACGGGTAGGTAGATGGATGGGTTAGCGGATAGGTAGAAAGGTGTAGTGAGTGTGTTTGTCTAAGTGTTTTTGTTTCACTGTCGCTTTGTCTAGCCTTTTTTTCTTTCTGTCTGAGCAACTGTTCATTTTTAGATTTGTCTGTACTTCCTATTTATCTGTGTCTCTGTCTGTTTCTTGCTTCTCTCTCTCTCTAGTTCTCCTCTCTGTATCCGCTTCTCTATCTCTCTCTTTATCCTTTCTTCTCCATTTCCCTCTCTCTTTCCCTCTTCTCTTCCTCTTTCCCTTCCTTTCCCTTCCTTTCTCCCCTGTTTTCTATTCCTCACTCCCTACTTCCTTCTTCCCCCTTCTCTCTTTCTCTCCTATTATATTCCCCTCTCTCTCTCTCCCCTTCCCTCTCTCTCTCTCTCTTATTCACTCACTCTCCCTTTTTCCTCACTCCTTCCTTCCTTTTTCTTATTCCTTTCCCTTATCTTTCTCCCCTTTTTCTTTCTCTCTCATCCTAAGAAGTAGGATCAGCTGCATCAGGAAGCCAGCGCGCCGTGTGGACTAGAAGGATCCCGAAAAGCTCCTGCCAGGGATTCTTCTGAGTAGGTCAAGTGTGTTGTTCTCTCAGACCTCAGGAATAAGCAGACTTCGCAAGCTGTGGCGCCTGTGAGAACATGGCGCGAAACGTGTCTGGTGCAGAGAGCGCCATCTGTGCAGAAATTGGCGGGAAAGAAGTTGAGCAATGGGCGTAAATTGTGTTGATTGAGTAAAATGCGTGTATTGGGTAAAAAGTGAAGAATGATGAAGATGCGTTGGATATTTAGTAAAATCTTCCTTCGGCGTTGGCTTAATATTGCTTATGAATTAACTTGTAGAAACGAAAATTAAAAAAAAAAAGAAAAAGAAAAGAAAATATATCAGATTTACTAAACCGCTTTTCCCGCCAACGGGTTTCACTTCCCTTGATCCTCCATCCGGGAACTCAAGGTACGCTCCCCCCCCCCCCTAGACCTCTCCCCTAATTGCTTCCTTTCAATTCGTCTGGACTCCGAGCTCCTAACCAGTCTAGACTCCATTGCAAAATCTTTTCAATATAAGCGTAATGTTTACAATGACAGGATTGCAGCGGAAGGCAATTAATCTCACGCACAGATTGTTCCAAACGAGACACATAAATTCAGGAAGGAAATTGGACTACGGTTATTTCCTGGACAACAGCGAAGGTCCTGCCTGCATTGCGCAATCTGCACACTGACCATAATAAATAAATTGTGTTAATATCCGGGTGACATTCCTATAAACAACTTTGCTCTGAAACAGGGATGGAGGCAGGGGTGTGTCGGACGCAGACAGCTGAAAATTATTTCAAAATAGGGTTGAAAGCATACATAGATATAATAGCAATAATATATATATATATATATATATATTATATATATATATATATATATATATATATATATACAATACATACATACACACACACACACACACACACACACACACACACACACACACACACACACACACACACACACACACACACACACACACACACACACACACACACACACACACACACACACACACACACACACACACACACACACACACACACACTCATATATATATATATATATATATATATTATATATATAATATATACATATATATATATATATATATATATATATATATATATATATAATATATATATATATATATATATATATATACATACATATATATAATATATATATATAATATATATATATATATATATTATATATATATATATATATATATATATATATATATATATATATATATATATATATATATATATATATATATTATACATATATATACACACACACACACACTCATATATATATATATATATATATATATATATATATATATATATATATTATATTATATACATATACATACATATATATATATATATACATATATATATATATATATATATATAATATATATATATATATATATATATATTATATATATAATATATATATATATATATATATATATATATATATATATATATATGTATATATATACATTTCTCTCTACCTTCTTTTATTCTTCCTTCTTCCGTTCTTAATTTTCTCCTCCATCTCCCTTTGTGTCTCTTCTTCTCTTCCTTTTTCTCTCCCTTTCTCTTCGTCCCTTACCTTCTCTCTCTCCTTTCCCTTTTCCTCCTTTTCCCTCTTCCTCTCTTGCTCTCTCTCTCTCTCTCTCTCTCTCTCTCTCTCTCTCTCTCTCTCTCTCTCTCTCTCTCTCTCTCTCTCTCTCTCTCTCTCTCTCTCTCTCTCTCTCTCTCTCTCTCTCTCTCTCTCTCTCTCTCTCTCTCATTCTCTCTCTCTCTCTCTCTGTCTATCTATCTTTAGCTTATGTGGGGCTGTCTCTATTCTATTCCACATTATCATCTCTCTCTCTCTCTATCTCTCTTTCTCTCTCTTTCCTACTCCCCCCCTCTCTCCCTCTCTCTCTAATCTGTGCAGCGATCTTGAAATATCTGAATCTCGACGGTATTGCATCGTTGGAAGAGGCATCCGAGTTCCTGGTTTCTTTTACATTGCGTCGAGTCTGCAACGTGAATTACCTGAAGTGGGCAAAGGTCGTTATTCCTCTGACTAAGGGTTGCAATTCGTGCACTGTTGCAATGAGTTTATTTTAGATGGTAGTCATCTATCGGGTAAGTAGTATTGTGTGCGCCTTATATAAGGACGGATATGTACAGACACAATGATTGAAAAAATATACATAGACACAAGCAAAGAAAGGGCAAAATCACAAACACAAATATAGACAAAAATAGAAACAAACTCAAATACAGATACAAACATGAACAAAAATACAAACACAAACACACACAGACATAAACACACACACACACATACATGAGACTCAATATACCTGATAAGCCGTCATTCAGGCTTATAATTGATCGAGTGACTGAAATTACACATTAGATATAGGATTAATTACGAAAAAATGATTATATAACTGAATAAACGTAATTTGTAATTCTGATACTTTAAAAAAAATAGGTAAGGCTGTCGAGAGCTATTTTCAGAAGAAAGGGGAGGCGGGGCGATGTTATTATGGAAACACTAGAGTTAAATAGCCCAAACAGGATTGTAATTGACGAAAAAAATAGAACTTGTATTTGTATTTTCATTCCGGGAAGAGAACCAAACAGTCCAGGAAAAGTTAACAATTCTTGGTACGAAGGTAAAGTTCACATTTTGGAGGCTTTTCCAATTCAATACTTTTCAATAGAGTTTTGGTATCAGTGTGTGGGTTTTACTTTCCGTTTAATATATGATTTTCAAACTTTGAGGATTTTGATCTATTGCTTATGAATAACTGATAGGTAAAGCTTGAGACTCGAGGAGGAGGTCGGCCTCGAGAAGAAGTAAATCAAGGAGCATATAGCCAGGTAGATCAACTTCCGTTTGTCCTGTTGAACTAAAAAATGAAATTGAAGTTTTCTTTCCAGGCGTTTTCTGATAGCTGTGAATAGTAGAGAATTCTTCGTTATCATAAATATGTATATTTTTTCATCTCCTATAAACAGCCACATGAGTTTAGTATGTTTATAGTCGCATTGTCCAAGGCATCTATATATTCATTTATCTTTGTTTTCTTTTTTTTTTTCTTTTTTTACTGTCATTAATTTTCCACTTTTAAATTGTTCACCCAGACATAACTTATTCGATGAATATAATTGAAATCGCTAATAACTCCAAAATGGCCGCAATGTCCATAAAATGTTCGAGATGACATTCTACGGATTCCGTTGCGAAAGTCCGGATAATAGTAATAAATATGTTTTGGAAGAACAAGAAAAAAATATTGAAAATATATCCCTTGTGCATTAAACTCTTATGCTAATGCTGATATTTCCTCTACTGCTACATCTACTGCTGATCATTATCACCGTTACTATCACTGTTGTTATTAGACAATAGGGAAGCAATCCAGAACTATTGTTTTGATTTAAACTTAAAATCACAAGTAATCGATTTTTTTCTGTGATTCTCATCAACTGGTTGTATATATTGTATTTGTCTACTTGTATTTGTTCACTCTTGCGTGCTTTATTTTGTTTCTTTGTCTCTGTATTTGTTCGCTCAATTGCGTTTATCTGAACGTGTGTACGTTTTTTCATATGTGTCTGTGTGTATGTGCGTATTGTGTGACTGTCTGAGTATATCCACTGATATGCTCGCCTTTGTATTATGTTTTATGTAACGCACGTACGCTTATGATTTCCATATAAAAAGACCAAAGAGCAGCCGAAGAAAAATATGCTAATCAAGTAACAGCAGAGGAAAATGGCGGCGAAGGATAGAGTATGCTGAGGGCGGCGTGAGGAGGCAGCATGGTTATCCCCGGGAGGCTTCAACGCCTTGTGAGGAGGGGAAACCTGTTTACACAAACACACGTACATGTACATGCTCACACACACACACAAACTCTTTCTCTCTCTCTCTCTCTCTCTCTCTCTCTCTCTCTCTCTCCTCTCTCTCTCTCTCTCTCTCTCTCTCTCTCTCTCTCTCTCTCTCTCTCTCTCTCTCTCTCTCTCTCTCACACACACACACACACACACACACGCGCGCGGCGTGCGCGTACGTATTCATCTGTGTATATAGATAGATAAATAGAGAGAGAGGGGAGGGAGGAGAGGAGAGAAGGAGAAGAAGGAGAAGGAGAAGGGGAAGAAGGGGGAAGGGGAAGGGGAAGGGGAAGGGGAAGGGGAAGGGAAGGGGAAGGGGAAGGGGAAGGGGAAGGGAAGGGGAAGGGAAGGGAAGGGGAAGGGAAGGGGAAGGGGAAGGGAAAGGGAAGGGGAAGGGGAAGGGGAAGGGAAAGGGAAGGGGAAAAGGGGAAGGAGAAGGAGAAGGAGAAAGGAGAAAGGAGAAAGGAGAAAGAGAAAGAGAAAGAGAAAGAGAAAGAGAAAGAGAAAGAGAGAAAGAGAAGAGAGAAGAGAAGCAGAAAGGGAGAAGAAAAAGAGAGAAGGAGAAGGAGAAGGAGAGACAGAGAGAGAGAGAGAGAGGAGAAGAGGAGAGAGAGAGAGAGAGAGAGAGAGAGAGAGAGAGAGAGAGAGAGAGAGAGAGAGAGAGAGAGAGAGAGAGAGAGAGAGAGAGAAAGAGAAAGAGAGAGAAAAAGATAGATGTATAGATAGATAGAGAGAGAGAGGGAGAGAGGGAGATAGATAGATAGATAGAGAGACGGAGAGAGATAGGTAGATAGATAGATAGATAGAGAGAGTACATATATATGTATGTATATATGAACATATGTACGTAATCATGCATCATTGTACGTAAATAAATACCCTCACACCTTCATATAACCACACACGCCCTGCCACATGTCCGCGCATAATCCCACCCCCTCATAAACTCGCGGCACGATGTCGACCCTTCCCCAGTGCCGACCTCTGGCACTCCCGAAGAAGGTCAGGCGCAGGACCCGAGCTCGGCCAATGCAAGGGGAGGCACAGCGCCCTTGAGTGACCTGACGGGGAATAAGTACCTGGCGATTTCTCTGTCGCAAGGGTTGTGCTTTCTCACGTTTGTTCGGTGTAATTTTTGTGTCGCTGTTTTCGTTGTTGGGCGAAAGGTTTGATGGTTTTATGTAAGGCTGGTGTTGGTGCTTCTCTTTATGCGCTGTTTTTTTTTTTCTTTTTTACTGACTGCAACTGAATATGTACGTATATGTATGGACGTGTTTATATACTTACCTACATGCATAATACATATACATACATACATACATACACATACATACATAACATACATACATACATACATACATACATACATACATACATACATACATACATACATACATACATACATACATACATACATACATACATTCATACATACATACATGCATACCTACATACCTACATGTATACACACACACGCACGCACACACACACACAGTCATTTACATTTACACGCTACAGCCATCCATCCATCAATCCATACATGCACACAGTCATATACAAGCTACAGCCATCCATCCATCGATCCATACATGCACACATAAACACACACACACGTACATACTTCCACACACACTGATACATATACACGCACACACACAAACAACCACATGCAATCATATCCATCATAAATTCAAAATTTCACTATTAAAAAAAAAAAAAAAAGGCTTTGGGTTAAAATCTCTATCAAATCTACACAGAAATATCTCGTGACGTATATTTCATATCACTAATTCCGTAGGTATCATTAGTGTAAATGTATAACAACTATCAGTATTCACTTGATATAAAAGCATGATTAATCTGAGTGCATGATAAATACCACTAAACATTTTGCGTAAATTTATCATTGGATTAAAGAAAAACTATTACGGGTATTATTATGATTACAAAAGCATCGTTATTTTATATCCATTTGTCCCTATTCCGAATAGATGTCGCTTTTCAATAATTAATTAGTGGTCGTTGGATTATCGTAACTATATTGGCAACAATGGCAGCTCGAATGATAAGATTAATGATGATAATGACAGTAATGATAATGAAAAAATATAATGAAGATAATAAAGATGATAATAATGATGATATCAACGGCAATGGTGAGAATGATGATAGTAATAGTAGTTATAGGAATGATAATAATAATGACAATAATTATAATAATAAGGATGATAATAATGATGATAATGGATATAAATGATATTGATAGTGATGATAATGATAAGGATAACAATAATGATAATAATGATGATAATGATAATGATGATAATAATAATAATGACAATAATGATGATAATAGTAATAATAATGACAATAATGATGATAATAGTAATAATAATGATAATGGTAATGATACTCCTACTACTACTGCTAATAATGGCAACAAAAATTATAATAAAAGGCCATAATGATATCAATAATAATAAGTAGCAACAAAATAACGACAATAATAATGATGATAATAACAACAACACGACAACAGCAACAAACAACAAGACACACAAAAATAAAGGAAGGGAAAGACAAGATAAAGAAAAAAACTGAAGAACAAAATAACCTTGTAATATTGGAAGAAAAAGGACGATTTTCGTGGATGTGAACGAACGAAAATTTCCTAGAGAGAGCGGGGATATAGCGAAAGTTTGTTATTGTTATTACTGTTTTTTGTTTTATTTTTATGATGATTATTGGTTTTATTCTTTTCCTGATTTGTTAATGTTTTGTTTCTTTTATGATTATCAATGTTACTCTTGTTATTATTATTCTAATGGTATTATTATAAACATCATTAGCATTATTACTACTATTATGATTATGATCTTTATTGTTATTGTTATCATTACGGTTTTCATCATCATTATCATTATTATCCTTATCATCCTAAAAAAAATTCTGTTATGATCATTACTATTAATATATATGTTGCTGATCATACAAATCATAATGATGATAATGATAATAACAATAGAAATGATAGTGATCGTAATAATGATAATAATGATAGCAATGGTAATAATAGTGATGATAAGGATGATGGTGATGATGATAATGTTGAAAATAATAACCATAATAATAATAATTATGATAATTACAATAATAATAATAATCATAATAACAATGATGATAGTATTAATGATATGATAATAACAATATGATAATAAGATATCACCAAATAATGATAATAATGATTATAATAATGAATAGATAAATGGATAGATAGAAAGTTGGAGATATAAATAGAGATAGATAAGTAAATAATTAAAATATTTGGAAGTTGACATAGACAGATAGACATGTAGAAAGATAGATATACAGGTAGATAAACGGATAGATAGGTAGAGAAATAGACATAGAAAGAGGAAGATGAACAGAAAGGGCAAGTAATAAATATATCTGCAAAAATCTTCTGAACTAATAGATAAAATATAAGTAGATAAAACAAGTAATAAACATATATTGAAAAATAAAAACAAACAAAGTAAAC
>NW_020870527.1:571856-581856 GCF_003789085.1 Penaeus vannamei | reverse complement strand
GTCTGTCTTTTTCTGCCTGTTTGTAGTGTCTGTCTTGTTTGTAGTGTCTTTTCTATCTTTCTGTCTGGCTTGTCAAATCTATCTGTCTGTCGGCTACTATCTGCTCACCTACCTACTTTCCTACCTTTCTATCTATCTATAATTCTGTCAATCTGTCTGTCTATTTACATATCAACTGATAATCCACCTACCTACCTACCTACGTTAATATTCTATCTATCGAATTTCTAATTTCTATCTCTTATTTTCTATTACTACCTTTATAGTCTTCCATTTCATCATATATTCTATCTATCTTTTCTTGTTTATCTATTTACCCTACATGATCTACCTACTTTATCGTTTATCTATCTATATATCTATCTATCTATATCTTATATATCTATATTACTTTCTGTTTATTCTATCTATCTATGTCTATCTTATTTCTAATCTATCTATCTCTCTATTTATCTATTTACAAACCTGATCTTACTACCTACGTACCTCGTTTTATATCATTATCTATCTAATCTTCTATCTATCTACTATCATATCTATCTATCTATATTATATACATCTATTTACCTAATTTCTATTATCTAATTTACATTCGTCCTTTTGTCTCTTACAAAAATGGAGGGAAAATGGATCATCGGAGCGTTATGTTTTTTGCATTAAAAAGAGATCAAACTGTTTCTGCATATGCTTGCAAATGCCTGATGTGATGAATATGCATTGCATTCTCTCCTCATCTTCTCCCCTTTTCTTCTCACCTGCCTCTCTCGCATCTCTCTCTTCTTCCTCTCTCTCTTCTCTCTCTCTCTCTTCTCTCTCCCCTTCTCTCTCTCTCTATCTCTCCTTCTCCTCTCTCTCTCTCTCTCTCTCTCTCTTTCTCTCTCTCTCTCTCTATCCTCTCTCTCGTTCTCTCTTCTCTCTCTCTCCTCTCTCTCTCTCTCTCTCTCTCTATTCTCCTCTCTCTCTCCTCTCTCTGTGTCTCTCTCAGTCTTCTCTTTTCTCTCTCTCTCTCTCTCTCCCCCCTCCCCTTCTCATCTCTCCTCTCTCTTCCCTCCCCTCCCTCCCTCCCTCCCTCCTCTCCGTCCTCTCCTCTCCTCCTCATCCTCCCCTCCTCCTCTCTCATCACTCCTCCGCTCCCTCCCTCCTCTCCCTCTCTCCTCCCTCCCTCCTCCTCCTCCTCTCTCTCTCTATCTCTCTCTCTCTCTCTGCTCCTCGTTTCCTTATCTCTTACACTGCGACACGTGTAAGAGGTGCCAGTCGCTTATTTTTCCTAATTAAAGGGAAAATAAATGTAATATGTATGTGGAGCAAAAGCTGAAAAGAGGGAGAAGGAGATCAAGTGGTAATTAAGAGATTAGGGAATAAAGAAGAGAAAAGCGAAGGGAAGAATAAGAATGAGAATGAAGAGGAGGAAGTTACGGAGGAGGAGGAGGCGGAGGAAAAAGAGGAGGAGGAGGAAGAGAGGGATAATATGAAGGAGGAGGAGGATTAAGATGAGGTGGAGGTTGGGGAGGAGGGGAAGAAGGTAGAAAAAGTAGAAGAACAATAATAACAACAACAACAACAATGAACAAGACGAATGAAAACAAAAAAGGAAGAGGGAAGAAGAGGGGAAGACGAGAAAAGAAAAGATATCGGAGATGGACAAAACCCTAAAGAGAAATTGATAAAATGACGAAAGTGGGGGATGAGATACATTAAAAAATAGAAAAAAAGATAAATACGTAATGGGGATAGGGAAAACAAAGAGAAAGAGGACGTAGGAGAGAGATAGATAAAGAGATGCAAAGGATACTGAACGAAGATAATCAGTATATTTTAGGAAAGATGATCATGAAAGATTCAAAGCTATCCGGTTTTCCTTTAGTATGCTAATCATTTCCTTATTCTTATGCACGCGATTCGTCTGTTTGTTTCATTGCCGTGTTTGTTTGCGATTTTTTTGCGTATTTATGGATTTTGTTTTTGTTTTTATGTTCTTGTTTGTATAATGGGGATTTGTTTATATTTTGTTTACATCAGTGTTTGCGTTTGTTTGTATTTGTTTATGCGTGTCTTTGTTTGCTTTTGTTTGATCATGCGTGTTACTGGGTACGTTTGTGTTTGTTTGTATACAGATGCGTATGCGTGTGTTTGTTCAAATGTATGTTTGCGTAAGTGTACGGTTGTTTATGTGCTGATTCCTATTTCTTTATCACAAATGTTCTTCCATAATGTTTACGCGAGCACAGGGGGAGGGGGGGGGGAATAAGTATGTGTTTGTTTATACGTGCACTTGCATATTGATGTGTTTGTTTATAGTCGTCCATGCGCTTAAGTCTGTTATAATGATTGTTTTTGCTTTAATGCATCTAAATGAAGCAAAACACGATTAAAAGAGAATGTCTATTTGCTTAGAAAATAAGCAGTGGCATTGATTGGCTAAAAATCCACTGACGTCACATCAAAGTTAAGACCAAACAGAGCATCTGATTGGTCCAGAATCCACTGACGTCACACCAGAGTTACAGCCAAATAGAGCCTCTGATTGGCCGAAAATACGCTGACGTCACAATATAGTCAGACGAACAGCGATTTTGACTGGCCAGAAATTAGGCCAGAAATTACATGAAACCACTAATCCAGCTCTTAAAACTTATTAGAAAAAGCTTATCGAAAAAAGAAAATTGACCTGAGACTTTCAGAGGTCATATACCAGGTCGGGAATTGTGACCTGTAACAGGAGGAGAGCCACGGGAGAGTGAGAGTGCCAGGGAAAGAGTGAAGCGAGGGCCAGGGAGGGAGTAGGTAGAGCTTTTGGAGTGATTTTTATAATGCTAATTATAATGCTAGAGGATTAATCTATATATGGGTATTTCATTAAACATTACATACACACGCACATCTATCTATCTATATATGTGTGTGTGTGTGTATGTGTGTGCGTGTGTGTGTGGTGTGTGTGTGTGTGTGTTGTGTGTGTGTGTGTGTGTGTGTGTGTGTGTGTGTGTGTGTGTGTGTGTGTGTGTGTGTGTGTGTGTGTGTGTGTGTGTGTGTGTGTGTGTGTGTGTGTGTGTGTGTGTGTGTGTGTGTGTGTGTGTGTGTGTGTGTGTGTCGTGTGTGTGTGTGTGGGTCGTGGGTGTTGTGTGTGTGATATTGCTTTAATTCTTCTTTGAATTTTGGAATCTAGGACTTCATATTTGCGATTGTGACGATTTTTAGCTTTATATACGTATTTTCCTGTGCACTAATATTGAAACTTTCTGTTCCTTAATAATTAGCTCTGCATCTACTGCTCTAAACGGATAACGGCAGAAATCAAAAAAGAAAGAAAAATGAGAGAGGCTTTGGTTACCTTTAATAGTAAATTAGGAAAAGGAAGCGAAAGAAAAAGAAGAACATCGGATAAAGAAGAAGAGAAAAAGAAGAAGGAAGAAAAAACAACAAAAAACAATGAATGATGGGGAGAAGGAAACGGAGTATAATATACTTGATTATTTACTTTTTCTCTTACATTTGGAATATGATTAGATGTCAAATAAACACACGAACACACTCACATACGGAGAGGAATGGGAGGGAGAGGATAGAGAAAGAAGAAGGAAGAAAACAGAAGAGGAAAGAGGTTTTTGTGTGGGTGGAGATGGGAGAGGCGAGGCGAGGAGGGAGGAAAGAGGGGGGAGGGAGACAGGGAGGGGGGACGGGGAAGGGAGACAGGGACGGGTAGGGGAGGGAGAGGAGAAAGAGAGGGAGGGTAGGGAGAGGGATAAGAAGAAGAGGGAGGGGAGGCGAGGACAGGGGGAGGGGGGAGGGAAGAGGGGGAGGGAGGGAGGAAGGGAGAGAGAGGGAGGGAGAGGAGGAGGGAAGACGAAGGAAGAGGGGGAGGGAGGGTCGAGTAAGGGGGGAGGCAGGGAAGGGAAAGGCGGAGGGGAAAGGGGAGGGAGCGAGAAGAGGGAAAGAGAGTGGGGGGGGAGGGCGATGAAGTCAGTGTCAAGAAGTGAGGCAACGTCATTGTTTACATCATTTGCAACACTTCTTTGCGTCTTCTCTTCTCTCTCTCTCCTTGTCTTCCTTGTTCTTTGGTTTCCTGGGGAGGGATGGACGAAGGGCGGGGGTTGATTGGTTTTGCTTATTGCTGATGATTATGCATTCTTTTTGTTTTCTATTATGTGATTATGTACATTTCCCGTTTCTGTTTTTTAATCTCCTCTCTCTCTCTTTCTCTCTTATCTCTCCCTCCCCCCTGCTCTTCTCTATCTTCTTCTCCCTCTCTTCTCTCTCTCTCTCTTCTCTCTCTCTCCTTCTCTCCCTTGTATCGCTATCACGCCGTCCTCTTTCCCTCTCTCCTCCCTCCCATTCCTTTATCTCACCTAATTCTTTAGCTCTCATGTTTTCCTCCCTTCACTCTCCAAACGCGACCTTTTAATATCTTATCCTTCTTCACTTCATCTCCTCTTCCCAGTTCATATCTCCTTTCCCCTCGCTTCCACGTTCTCTCCGCCCACCTCCTCTCTCTCCCATCCCCCATCCACCCTCACCCTTGATCCTATCTCAATTTCATTCATGCTCCTTCCTCTTCCTCTATCCTCACCCTCTCCCTCTACCCTCCCCACTCATCCTTTCCTCCTGCATTTCTCTCCCTCTCCCCTTCCTCCTCCTCTCTACCTCTTCCACTCTTCTCCCTCCTGTTCCTCTCTCTATCTCTCCTCCCTTCTCATCCCTCTCCTCCACTCCTCCCATCCGCCCCCGTCCCATCATCCCTCACCCTCCTCCATCCCCCCCCCTCCTCCCCCCCCCCTCCTCCTCCACCCTCGCCCATCCCCCTTCTTTTCCTCCCCTTTCTCCCTCCCTCCTCCTCCTCTCCCTCTCGCCGCTCTATAAATGATTCTCACCCACCGTACCGATGACCTTTGCTACAATCCTTTTTACAACTAATAAAACAAAGGGAAAAAAAAAAACAAATTCTCATCGATCTTTGGTTCTAACCCCTACCGCAATCGCCCCCCCCCATTCAACTCATCTTTCTTAATCACTTCTTTCGAATCAATCTTCACTTTTTTTTTTTAAATCTCTCTTTATATTCTTTCTTCCTCTCCCTCCCTCCTCCCTTTACAATCAGTCTCGCCTTTCTCTTCAATAATCTATCCTCCCCCCTCATCCCCTTTCAACAATCACCCTCTCTATACTCCCCTTTAACCAATTCCTCCCCCGCCCTTCCCTCCCCTAATATCATCCCCCCTCTCACCTTCACTCCGTAAACAATTCCCCTTTCTAACTCCTAATAAACATTCTCCTCTCCCCCTTCTCTAATCTCCCTTTTCACTTCTCCTACTCACCTCCCCTTCAACGATTCTCCCTCCCCTCCCTCCCTCTCAACCAATCCCTCCTCTTCCTCCTCCCCCTTTCAGCCAATATCTCTCCCCCTCCCCCTTCATAATCTCTCCCCTCCCCCCTATCCCAAGAAATCACACTGACGGCCATTTTTCCTCCTTGTCTGTGCCAGCTGTCACAGATCACCCAACAGCTGGTCTTGTCGCCATCTTTTTGAAGTTTACCCGAAAGGAGTCCGGTTATGTAAGCAATGGATGGTATTTTGAGTGCCTGACCTTTTCTTTCTTTCGTTCGTTCTTTCTTTCTTTTCTTCGTCGTATTTTGGGCGTTATTTTTCTTTGTTGTTTTCTTCTGTTTCTCTTCTTCTTGTACTTTTTTTTCTATTTCTTCTACTTTTTGTTATCTCTGCTTCTTTTTCTCTTTTTTCTTCTCCTTTTCTTCCTTCCTCTTCTTTTTTTTCTCTTTCGCCTTCTTTATCTTTTTTTCTTTTTCTGTTCTTGTTTTTATTTCTATGTATTCTGCGTCTTTTTCATATCTTGGTTTTGGTCATTTATTTATTTTTTTCTTGTTTCTTGCTTCTTCTCTTATTATTATTTTCTTTATACGTAGAAAAAAATATCAGATTTTGAAAACAAAATACAACCACCAAAAACAAAAACAAAAAAGTAAAAAACGAAACTATTCGAAATGAAACAACAAACAACTAAAAAAATAAAAAATAAAACAAGCATCAAGAATATCCTTTTGTTCTTCACTCATTAGCACAAGAATCTCATAACAGCTCATAGAGGACAATGAAAAAAAAGTTTTACTAAATCAAAAGACTCTTTAAACATTCCAATTATAGCTGAAGGTAATTTACATACGCGTCAACTCCTCCCTGATTTTCCCGCCAAAAAAGGTGTCCGATTTTATGGTTGAGTTCGCAGGAGTGTTCGGAGTGAGGGAGAAAATTCGTTTTTGGGTTGATGTGTTCGTTCGTTGGTTTCGATTTGTTTCTTTTTGGTTTGTTTGTTTGTTAATTGTTTCGTTTTTGTGATGATGTGTTTATTAGTTTGTTTCATTTCCTTTTGGATTTGGTTTGGTGTGTTCGTTCATTTGTTTCGTTTTTGGGTTCATGTGTTCGTTTCATTTCCTTTTGGATTGGTTGGTGTGTTCGTTTCATTTGTTTCGTTTTTGGGTTCATGTGTTCGTTTCGTTTCCTTTTGGATTTGAGCTGATGTGTTTGTTCGTTTGTTTCGTTTCGATTTGGTTTGGTTTGATCTGTTCGTTTTGTTTCCTTTTGTATTTGGTTTGGTGTGTTCGTTTGGTTGTTTTGTTTTGTGGGTTCATGTGTTCGTTTCGTTTCCTTGTGGATGTGGTTTGGTGTGTTCGTAAGTTTGTTTCGTTTTTGAATGGATGTGTTCATTTGATTGTTTCGTTTCGATTTGGTCTGGTTTGATGTGTTCGTTTGCTTGTTTTCGTTTGGTTTAATTTCGTTTCGTTTTGGCCTAGTTTGTCCATTAGTGTTCGTTCGTTGGCTTCGTTTCGTTTCATTTGATTTATAGTTTTATGTTGTTTCGTTACGTTTTGGTCTTTGGCGCAATAATATGGTAGGCGTTGAGTATTTTTTTTCCGTCTTCGTTTTCTTGCTTTTTCGTTGGTTAATTTCGGATGAATATTTTTATTCTTTTAGTCATTATGGTTCCATTTAACCAATTTCATTTCGTTTCATTTGTTCTTTTGTTGAATCTAATTTTCTTTATAATTTCGATCTATACCCTTCGTTTTGTTGAATTTTATCTCGATTTGCTTCTATCTATCATCCTTCATTACTCTTTACTTCGATCATTTTTGACACACCTTTGAAGTCTAAGGGAAAAACTATCCCCCGAAAATCACGTGACCATTAGGTATATTCTCTTAGGTTTCTTGGTATTTCTTAATCGCTCATTAAGGTCCAACAATCCCTCATTAGCGACGGAAAATAACCTTTGAGAATAATGGTTCAAAGTGAATATAGTGGAAGGCTTTCTTGCATCGTGGGTGGCAAATGCGACAGTGAGAGAGAGAGAGAGAGAGAGAGAGAGAGAGAGAGAGAGAGAGAGAGAGAGAGAGAGAGAGAAGAGAGAGAGAGAGAGAGAGAGAGAGCGAGAGAGAGAGGAAGGGAGGGAGGGAGGGAGGGAGGGAGAGAGAGAGAGAGAGAGAGAAAGGGAGGGAGGGAGAGGGAGAGGGAGAGGAGAGGGAGAGGGAGAGGGAGAGAAAGGGAGAGAGAGGGAGGGGGGGGGAAGAGAAAGAAGGAGGTAGGAGAGGAAGAGAGGGAGGGAGGGAGAGACAGCGGAGGGGAGCAGAGAAGAGAGAGAGAGAGGAGAGAGAGAGAGAGAGGAGACGAGAGAGAGAGAGAGAGAGAGAGAAGAGAGAGAGAGAGAGAGAGAGGGGGGGGCGGCGGGGGGAGGGACGGGAGAGGGAGAGAGGGAGAGGGGAGAGGGAGAGCAGGGAGAGGGAGAGGAGGAGGGAGAGGGGAGAGGGAGAGGGGAGAGGGAGCGAGCGAGAGGGAGAGAGAGAGAGAGAGAGCAGGAGAGAGAGAGAGCAGAGAGAGAGAGAGAGAGAGGAAGAGGGAGAGAGAGGGAGGGAGAGAGGGAGGGAGGGAGGGAGGAGGGAGGAGGGAGGGGGGAGGAGGAGGGAGGGAGGAGGAGGGGAGGTACTAGTAGGAGGGAGGAGGGGAGGGAGGGAGGGAGGAGAGAGAGAGAGAGAGAGAGAGAAGAGAAGAGGAGAGAAGAGAGAGAGTAGAGAGAGAAGAGAGAGAGAGAAGAGAGGAGAAGAGAGAGAGAAGAGAAAGAGGAAGGGGGGGGGAAGAGGAGGAGGTAGGGAGAGAAGAGGAGGGAGGAGAGAGAAAGAGAGAGGAGGGGAGAGAAGAGAGAAGAGGGAGGAGGAGAGAGGGAGGAGGGGATATAGATAGAAATAGGGAAAATAGAAGATAGAGAGAGAAGAATGAAATCCGAAGGTATATGCGTATTGGGAATGGAAGGTGGTTAACGACACTGAACTATAAAAATTGAAATAAAGCTTAATTCTGATTACGATTCCTTTGTGTGAAAATAAGACCAAAACAGATGCTTCACCAAAAAGACATATCCGATGATAACTTATATACGACGAAGATTCCCGGATGTGACTTGTCTCTTGATGGAGAAAAAGCGGAGGGAAAAAATAAACTATCATGGAAGCTTCAGGACATTCAGATGGGGGGGCCCGAGGCGGGGGGCGCAGACACGACGCCGGCTAATTCGCGGAAGGGCTTTGCAAAATGTTCGCTTCTCTCCGGCGCGTCTCTTCTCTCTAAAAGCACGAGATCCTTTGGACGCCTTTTATTCTCAGAAAAAAAAAATAAAAACTGGCAACTGTCCATGAACTCTGGTCTTTTGAGAAATGAATAAATGATATACATGTTTTTGTAGTAAATTTCAGTAAACGAACAAGAGATAAAATAAAAGAAAATATTGTATATACCATTTAACAAATACCAACACACTCCTGCAAACATAATGTGTCCAAAGAATTAGAAGCAAAAAAATAAACTAGTGAATCGCAATTCTCCCAAGACGAGGGTGAAAGTTGCCAAATGCTTTTCCCTGCGATTTAGAAACAACGAAAGCCAAGTTCGACCTGATCGTGAGTGTGTTCTATCAGCATCACAAATTGCTTCCTCCTTCCTGTTCGCCGCCTCCTTGTCAAACTACAAGGCCCGGGGCGACGAATTACCTGACGAGGAGGAGATAAACAAGGTTTTGTACGCTAGGACTTCACCAACCTGAGAGACGGGGCGAGGAAGACGGTACAAAGTGACCGAATCTAAAAGATTTAATTCATGCAAATTTCACATGGCTTTTTGATTAACTTTACCTGGGTCTTCGTTAAACCTGCCGTTAACATTCATTGAGTTCTTCGTTAAATTTAGTTAACGCCTCCCTCCTAGTTCTCGATTAAACATTTCTGGTTCATCGTTGACTTTCCCTGGTTCTTTAACTTCCCTTGATTCTCTGTTAACTTTCTTTGGTTCTTTATTAATTTTCCTTGTTTCGTTCTTTCCCTATTTTTTCGTTAACTTCTCTGGTTCTTAGTTAACTAAATGGCTATTCGTTGACTTTCTTTGGTTCTTCATTTAACCTCAAAGTCTCATATTTCTTTAATATTAACTTTCCCTCGTTCTTCGTTAACTTTCCCTGATTCTCCATTAACTTCCCCTATTTCCATCCATTCCCACTCTAGTTCCTCACGAACTCTACTTGACTCCTCACTGTTCGTAGTATATCTCGTAGCATCCCTGATTCTCCATTAACTTACCCTATTCCTATCATTTCCGCCCTGAATTCCTCATCAGTTTCCCCTAGTTTCTCATGAACTATCCCTGACTCATCACAGTTCGTAGTTCATCGTTAGCGATTCCCTCTCCATCAAAGTCTCCCACTTCTTTCATATCACACAAAGATCTTTACTGCCTTTGTACGGGCTCCATCGGCTTCCAGAAACTTCCAGGAACAACACGAGCAGTCACGCAAGGGAGAGAAAGGGGGATATAGAACAACGCTTTGTAAAGAGGAGGAGGGAAGAGGGGGGAAAGGGGGGAAAAGACGGGGAGTATGAGAAGGGGGAGGTAGATGTAGGTAAGGAAAGAATGAGAGGGGAATGATAGGAGATATATAGAGGCGGGAAG
>NW_020870527.1:561856-564356 GCF_003789085.1 Penaeus vannamei | reverse complement strand
AGAAGAGAGAGAGAGAGAGAGAGAGAGAAGAGAAGAGATGAGAGAGAAATGAAAGAGGAAAGGGAGGGATATAGGAAGGAGGTAGAGAAATAGAATGGTAGAAGGGGAAGCAAGGGAAGAAACGGGGTGGAGGAGGGGGTAAGGAGGGAAGGAGAGGAGGAGGAGGAAGTGGAGAGGTGGAGGAAGGGAAGGGGAGAAGGAGGAGGAGGAGGAGGAGGAGAGAGGGTGAGAGGGACGTGAGGGGTTAGGTGGAAGTTGGAGTTGGAGTTGGAGAAGGAAGGAGAAGGAGAGGAAGGGAGGAGAAGAGGAAGAGGAAGAGCAGGATAGGGGGAGAAGTTTATGAATGAATAAAATAGACAGATAAAATAAATAATAATAAGTAAAAGAATCGATTCTGCCGTACTACAAGCCGAAATGGATAAACAAAAATATCAGAGCTGCTTTGACACTTCCCATCACTTCTAAGGCAACTTTCACTTCAATGTTTTGTACTAAAAAAAAAAGAAAAAAAAAAATCAAGCTGCACCCGCACACTGGTATGACCACTCTCATGAAGATATGGCGCTTTGTGAGACAGTGGCCATGGGGGGAAGGGGGGGCGAAGTTATGATGAAGGAAATGACGTCATGGGTATAAGTCTTGTTGAAGTTTAGGTAGGTAGTGAACGTCAGAAATATTGTGTTTGTGATGTTATGAAAAATGAGTTAATGACGACATGATATGCGCTATTAAGTTATGGGGGCTAGTTAGTGACGTCAAAGCATGGTCTTGTGATGTTTAATGTGATTTGTTAATGACCATTAAATCATGACTTTTCTCATTTATGAGAAGGTAATGACGCAATTCATGGTGGTGTGAATTTATGAGTTAATTAAATGAGTCAGTAATGCTTGGTGTTTATGAATTTATGAGAAAGAAAGTTTTAAATGAGTCAGAATCAATGGTATTATGAAGCGATGAGAGTCAATAACTTTCTGAATTTATGAGTGTTAATGACGTCAAATCATAAATTAGAAGCTATGAGATGACTTTACAGATTTCAAGATGACTGGGAAGCACGTGCATCTATAATTCCTTGGCTTAATATAAACAAGAACGTTACGTCCGTCTAGGATAACAATAAATTCAATGAAATAACAATAAGCGTGTTCTTAGCTGCAAGAACTCGTCAGGCGCCACCCTCCCTCACCGCAAAAGGAAGCCAATTTTGCATCCAAATGTACAGAATATTGGTAATTGACGGAGCAATCGAGTGGGAAATGCGGTGATTGGGAAGGGTCCAACGGCCAAAGAAGCAGAGGTGGTTCGGCGTTCATTTAACGGCTGCATTTTGGGAGGGAGTTTGTGCGTTCACAAGAGGGGGTTGTGCGTGCGTTCGTTGCGGTCGGTCGAAACTTTCGTGAGCGAATCTTGGCTTAGGGTTTTGTCGTTTTCCTCCACTGGCTTTATGCATCGAAGTTACGGTATTTTGTTTTCTTTATAGTCTTTTTATTATTTTATTATTATTATTATTATTATTAATTATTATTATTATTATCATTATTAATTATTATTATTATTATTATTATTATTATTTTATTATTAATTATTATTAATTATTATTATTATTATTATTATTATTATCATTATTTTCTATTATATATTTTTATTTTCCTTTTATTTTTTGTGTGTGTTCCAGCTGTGCTTTTGCTGTTTAAAGATGCCTGCCATGAATGAATTCGGCCCTTTATCTCCCGCCCGAAGCCAGCGTTTCCCTACGGACTCGCCCAAGGTTGATGACCTGTGTTGGTACGTAGTCGTCTCTGTGTAATCTCTTGTTTTGTTTATATTTTACGTTTGTCTCTCTGTGTAATCTCTGTTTTGTTTTGGTTTTAATTTTTCTTTGATTCCCTATTCTTCCTTTTTTTGGGATTTTCTATTCTATTTATTTATTTTCCTGACTTTCTTTTTAATTAGATATCTCCTATCTATGTGATTTGCTCGTTCGGCATTCTCTACCCATTTNGGGAAGGGGACGAGGAGGAGGAGGAAGAGGAGGCGAGAGGGAGAGGGACGTGAGGGGTAGGTGGAGTTGGAGTTGAGTTGGAGAAGGAAGAAGGAGGCAGGAAGGGGAGGAGGAAGAGGAAGAGCAGGAATAGGGAGAAGTTTATGATGATAAAAATAGACAGATAAATAAATAATAATAATTAAAAGAATCGATTCTCCGTAACTACAAGCCGAAGAAAAGTGGATAAAACAAAATATCAGAGCTGCTTTGACACTTCCCATCACTTCTAAGGCAACTTTCACTTCAATGTTTTGTAACTAAAAAAAAAAAAAGAAAAAAAAAAAAATCAAACTCACCTCACAACTGTATGACACTCTCATGAAATATGGCGCTTTGTGAGACAGTGCCACGAAGTTATGATGAAGGAAATGACGTCATGGTATAAGCTTGTGAAGTTTAAGGTAGGTAGTGACGTCAGAATATTGTGTTGTGATGTTATGCAATAGTTAATGA
>NW_020870527.1:549356-551856 GCF_003789085.1 Penaeus vannamei | reverse complement strand
AAAAGTAAATAAGATGTGATTTGAAATGGTTGCAATAAGTAGTTTAATGATTGTAATATCGATTATCATTAAAAATGAAATAAAAGCATAAATCGTAGAAATGATTGGTTGATAAAAAAGTTGACAACAATATTATAAACGTCAACAAACACTAACATGAAAATTCTTAGGATAATTATTACAATAACAGTGATACGGATAACAGAAATAACGAAGGAATATACAGTATATGATAAAAGAAGAATGTTCGTTGTATTACTAAGATAAATGATAAAAGTCACTGGCGGCTATACTTACAGTACCGGTGATTATGATTATAACGATAATGATACTTTTGATAGAACACTAATTGAGCAAAAAGAACTTTAATAATGATAATCAAAGCTGCATCAATGCGACAGAGCAATACAGCTTTATCCACCAATCAGCTTCTGTGCAGTAAAGATAAAATTCATTATCCCTCTTATCTCTACCCAATCATTATCATCTCTACAGATATGATTATCAAGATACCACTAATACCATCACAACTACCCCCCCCCCCTCTCGACGCCCCCAACCCTCCACCACAGCCAAACGCAAGACAACATTCTAATTCTAACACCACAGAGACACGTCGTGATGCCAAGCCGAGGAGGGCCTTTATAAAGGATAACTCTTTATAAAGGATCTAACCCCTTTAAAAAGACCTAACCCTCCAACCCTTTATAAAGGGACCTAACCCTTTACAAAAAGATCTAACCTTTATAAAGGATCTAACCTTTATAAAGGATCCCCCTTTATAAAGGGGATCTAACCCTTTATAAAGATCTAACCCTTTATAAAGGATCTAACCCTTTATAAAGGATCTAACCAAACCTTTATAAAAGACCTAACCTTTATAATCAGACCTAACCCCTTTATAAAGGATCTAAATAAGATCTAACCCTTTATAAAAGACCTAACCCTTTATAAAGAATCCAAACCCTTTATAACGAATCCAAACCCTTTATAAAGGATCTAACCCTTTATAAACCCTTCATATGCGATTGGGATCCACAGACGCACGGTGAAAGAGTCGCCAAGACACAGGAATACCTTTGCGTCGCCTGGATAAGTACACGGGTGAGAGATCTTACCGAGACGACGCAACACCCTCGGCTACGGGATCGAACTCCAAGTGGCCGAGTGACTGCAGCGTCTTGTCTGCGGGTCTTCGGTCGTTTATAGAGGGTTTGATCTTATAGAGGTTTAGGTCTTTTATTTAGGGTTAGGTCGTTTATAAAGGGTTAGGTCCTTTATAAAGGGTTTAGGTCCTTTATAGAGGGTTTAGTCCTTTATAAAGGGTTAGTCTTTTATAAAGGTTTCCTTTATAAAGGGTTAGGTCTTTTATAAAGGGTTAGGGCCTTTATAAAGGGTTAGGTCCTTTATAGAGGGTTAGGTCCTTTATAGTCCTTTATAGAGGGTTAGGTCCCTTTATAGAGGGTTTAGGTCTTATTAGGTCCTTTTATAGAGGGTTTAGTCCTTATAAAGGGTTAGTCCTTTATAAGGGTTGGTTTAGGGTAGATCCTTTTATAGAGGGTTTAGGTCCTTTATAAAGGGTTAGGTCCTTTATAGAAGGTTAGGTCCTTTATAAAGGGTTAGATCCTTTATAAAGGGTTAGGTCTTTTATAAAGGGTTAGGTCCTTTATAAAGGGTCCTTTTATAATAGGGTTAGATCCTCAGCTTGGCATCACGGCGAGTCTCAGTGGTATGAGATTTAGATTTTTTTTTCTTGCGTTTCATCATCGTGGAGGGTCGAATGCGTTAAGAAGCGGTAGTAGTGACGGTATCGGTGTTATCTTGACAATTATATCTGTGGAGATGATGTTGATTGGGATAATGATTTTGTAATAACAGCGCCATCGTGTCAGGAATGGTTGTTACGGGTAATGAATGGATTATGATGAATAAGTAACGATTATTTTATGATAACGAGCCTGAATATCACGAGAATAACAATAACAAGGTTCGCCAATAGCACCATGAAGGGAATGTTATTGCTGAGTGTATCTCCCACCCCTTCCTTTCGCTCCCCCACCCCCCCCCTCCCCCCCCTCTTTCCACCCGACCCTCTTACGACTGTGAATGTAAAGAGTTGTCACGTAGGAGAGAGAACCCTTTCTCCCCTCTTCCTCTCTCCCCTTCCACGCTCTCCCACACTTTCCCCTTCCCCCCCCTTCAGGTGCCCCCAAAAAACACATAGAATTTCCCCCATCCACCCCCCCCCCCCCGCCATTCCTTTCCTGTGCGGAGGGAGGGAAGTCACGTACGATCTCTCTCCAGGTGTAAAAATATGTTAAACTGTTTCAAAGCATCACTCCCTCTCCCTCTCCCTCCCCTCCCTTCGTCCAAACCCCCTCCCTCCACCCTCACTCATCCAACGCCCCCCTCCCTCCCTTCACACCCCCTAACCCCTCCCTCCACCTCTCCCCCCTAACTCCGTCCAACTTCCAACACCCCATCCCCCCTCCTCCCCCCC
>NW_020870527.1:539356-546856 GCF_003789085.1 Penaeus vannamei | reverse complement strand
TTTCTCTTTCTCTCGTTTTTTTCTTTTTTCTCTCTATGTCTCTGTTTCTCTCGTGTTCTCGCTCTCGCTGTCTCTTCTCGTGTCGTTCTCTCTCTCTCTCTCTCTCTCTCTCTCTCTCTCTCTCTCTCTTCTCTCTCTCTCTCTCTCTCTCTCTCTCTCTCTCTCTCCTCTCCTCTCTCTCTCTCTCTCTCTCTCCTCTCTCTCTCTCTCTCTCTTCTCTCTCTCTCTCTCTCTCTCTCTCTCTCTCTCTTCTCTCTCTCTCTCCCTCCCTCCCTCCCTCCCTCCCTCCCTCCCTCCCTCCCTCCCTCCCTCCTCCTTCCCTCCCTCCATCCTCCCTCTCTCCCTCCTCTCCTCTCCCTTCCCTCGCTTCGCTGTGTGTGTTTCTCTCCCTGTAATTCCGCAGGTGATATGGACCAATTAGATCCTGCTTTTGAATGCTTTAGTTTCTTCGACTTCCGGTGTTCAAGTTATAATTACCTTCCTGACGTAGCGGTTCTGACAAAAATGTTAATTAGGGTGAAAATGGAATGAAGAGAAAATATATTGTTTGATATGCGTTACGTAAAAAAGAAAAAAAAATGCAGAGAATTGTTTTTTGGGAAAAGGTCTTCACGGAATGAATTGCAGAAAGATTCACAATTGAATTGAAACAAAGAAAGGAAAGGAAGAAATTAAAGATTAAATATAAGCGAAGGAAAAGATCAGAAAGAAAGAAAAGAAAGAAAGAAAGAAGAAAAAAATCAAATTTAATTTCTAATACAATACCCCCCCCCCCATCGAAGGCTCGCTCCAAATATGTACCTATTTTCTTCCTTCGAAATCAATTTCCTACGAGAAGTAAACATTCCATTTTCATTAAGGGACAGAAATCCTAAGTTGAGCGACGTGATCCTCCACTTTAGAGTTCCATCAGTGTCTCCTGAGCCGACGAAGAAAATTAGGAAAGTGTGTGTGTGTGTGTTGTTGGTTGGCGGTGGCTTAGGCTTCGCTGTACAGAGGGGTTGTAATGGAGTGAGGGAGGCGAAAGGGGAGTGACTGGAGGCCTTGTTCTTGTTGTTCTTTGTGCTGTTGTTAGTTAGTTAGTGGTGTGGGTGATGTTGTTCTCTTATGAGTTGTTATGGAGTTGTTATTTCCTCTGGTTTAATTATATCGTCATTGTTGTTAACATTATCTTCATCTTTCACCACCACCACCACCAACAACAACAACACACCAACCAACAACACAACCACACACCACCACCACCACAACACACTACCACCACCACCACCACAACAACAAACAACAACAACAACAACAACAACAACAACAACATATCATCATCATATGCATTAAAGCATCGCCGACAGTAATGGATTGCTTGTGTGTAATGGAACAGTGCTCTACTCTACGAAATCGTGATGATCCAGATTCCAGTAAATGATGCTAGTTATATGTCACTAATTATTTATCATTTATTTATTTATTACTAGTTGTTTATAACTAGTAAGTAGTTAGAAGTCAAGTAGTTATTTGTAAGTTATTTAAGTAGTTATTTTAGTAGTTATTATTTAAGTAGCTATTTGTAAGGAGTTATTACTTAAGTAGCTATTTGGAAGTAGTTATTATTTAAGTAGTTATTTTAGTAGTTATTAGTTAAGGAGTTATAAATTACTAGTTATTTATCACTCCGAATTTCGTATTGCTTATCCCCGTTTTCACACTTTTAATCGTATGTTCACCACTTCCCAGACGCGGAATTACTTTGACGATTAGAAATGATTCAAACTACACACAGGTCAAAGGCTTGTGTGGCTCCAGTGCATTTTACGGCATAATTAGATTAAGCATTTTCGTCGTTTAAATACACACAAAGTAAATGTCATTTGCGAAACTATACACTGCACCCTCGTTAGCAGACACCAGAGACAAGTTCAGCTTTCTCTCTAAGGCAGTAAGGGCGATCTATAAGTGCAAATGAAGGAGAAAATGAGTTATGCTGATTGTACACGTCTAACTCTCTATCTCTCTATCTTTTTTTTTCTGTGTATATTTTATTCTCCTGCTCTCGCTCTCTTTTTTTTCTTTCCCTTTCCTCTCTCTCTCTCTCGCTCTCTTTTTTTCTTTCCCATTCCTCTCTCTCTCTCTCTCTCTCTCTCTCTCTCTCTCTCTCTCTCTCTCTCTCTCTCTCTCTCTGTCTTCTCTCTCTCTCTCTCTCTCTCTCCAGTGTGTGTGTGTGTGTCTATCTATCTATCTATCTATCTATTTCGACCGGTCTGTTTATCAATGTATGATAACAATGCCAACGATGGTAATAGTAGCAATGATCAGAATAGAATAAAATCATTTAGATTGCCCAGACATATATTTTATATATTGATGATTTTAGGTTCTTTATAACTCGTATAGAATGAATACATGATAGCAACACATGATAATAATAGTATATTGAATACCATTACCCAAGTTTACACGTTTTATATAATTATTTCAGAAACTTGTATTCTAGATAACTATATCGTTTAAATACTTTTTAGGACAAGTATTATCTATATTAGCATTCTCTGTAATAGTGAGAATACAAAGAAGAGTAATATAGATGGCTGTAATAATGTTAGGGATGTGAATTTGGAAGACATGAAAGAACATCTCCATTCACATCCGAGACAAAAAATAAACTATTCACAATATGTGTCCCCATAAAATAAAAGAAGACGATAAAAAAAAAACAGATTTTTTCTTCTTCTTCAGTAGACAGAATGAGAAAGCAAAAGTATCGTTGTCTCCTCAAGAAAGGCTTTGTTCGAGGAAGCACAGGATTCCGAGACGACCAAGAAATATGGAAGGAAGAGAGAGAGATATGAAAGAGATATCTCGTTTCCGAATCTCTAAGGCTGACGTATGGCTACTTGTATCTCTTCTCTGGCTTGAGATGTCGAAGTGTATCCGTGTTTCTTCTATTTTGACGAAAGGCGATGCTCTCTGACACTTTTATATGGTCTGTGTTTTTTATTATTTTTAATGGTGTCCGTAGACGTTACCTTTCCCCCTCTTTTTTGCTGTGAGATGTAACCTTGGATTAACAAGCGGTCAGTGTAAAATAGAAAATTCCTGGCATACTTGTCATGTCTTTAGATTTCACTTTTTTTTTGCGGTGTGTAGGTCTGCGTCTCCCCCGCCCCCCCTCTTCCTTCCTCCCTCTCTGTCTGTCAGTCTGTCTGTCTCTTTCTTTCTCTCTCTCTCTTCTGTACATTTTTCTCATGCGACTATGAATATATAATGTTTGTGTGAATGTACAATTTATTGTTTTGTAAGTAAGGACATGAGTATGTGAAAAATTTAAATATGTGGTATGTACGTGTGTACTGTGTGTGTGTGTGTGTGGTGTGTGTGTGTGTGTGTGTGTGTGTGTGTGTGTGTGTGTGTGTGTGTGTGTGTGTGTGTGTGAGAGAGAGAGAGAGAGAGAGAGAGAGGAGAGAGAGAGAGAGAGAGAGAGAGAGAGAGAGAGAGAGAGAGAGAGAGAGAGAGAGAGAGAGAAGAGACAGAGAGAGAGAAGAAGAAGAGAAGAGAAAGAAAGAAAGAAAGAAAGAAAGAAAGAAAGAAACATATGTACACGAATACAAAAAGCCCAAATGGTTAATAAAGACCTGTCCCTCACGACACATCGCTGAAAAAGGACCTCGTTGTGAAGAGCGCAGGAACATCTTCGTCGGCCGAGAACCCAAGACGAAGTACTTGATAGGCATCAGGCATCTTCACCCCCTCCCCCTTCCCCCGCCGTTCTCCTCCAACTGACTTTCCTCTCTTTTTCTTTCTCTTTCTCAGCCTCCTACTCCATCTCCTCTTCCACTCTTCTTCTCTTCCTTCTACTACAACCTCTTCTTCTTTCTCCTCCCACTTCTCCTTCTTCCTCCCCTCCCACTTCTTCTTCCTCCCTCCTCCTCTCCTCCCTTCCTCCTCCTCCTCCCCCCCCTCCTCCTCCTCCTCCTCCTCGTCCTCCTCCTTCCTCCCTCCTCCCCCTCCTCCTCCTCCCCTCCTCCTCCCCCTCCTCCTCCTCCTCCCCCTCCTCCTCCCCCTCCTCCTCCCCCTCCTCCTCCTCCTCCTCCTCCTCTCCTCCCTCCTCCTCCTCCCCCTCCCCTCCTCCCCCTCCTCCTCCACCCCCTCCTCCCCCCCTCCTCCCCCTCCCCCTTTTTCTACCTATCGCCAGCAGGCCTTCTACCATTTTTTCCCTAAATCTCCGGCCTATTGTGTGTGCGTCAACCATTCTCGGAGAATCAAAGAGGCGATCCGACCCAAATACAGATGCTTCTTGTTTACTGATGTGATGCTTTTTTTTCTGGTCCGGGTGACTAACGAGGTACTCAGTCGAACAGAATATCAATGGCGGGATTTTTTTTTTTTTTTAATACACTCGCTTATATGGGCAGATACGCTTGCGAGGAGACGCCTGCTCTGTTCCGGCGAGGGAGGGAGAGGTATGTGTGTGTGCGTGTGCGTGTGCGTGTTCTCTCTATCTCTATATATAATACATGATTGAGAGGCGGGCATACGTTGACGTAGACACTGCTTGTAACAAGGCAGCTAAACATAAACATAAATTCCAGAAGGTTCTCCCAAGAGTCATTTTATTTGAAATTTTATTCATATTCCTCTTTGCATTTATTCACTATCAGCAACTTTATCACATTCATGAATAATTGTTATTATTATTAATTTACATACAGGAATTCAAGTTTCTCAGTATAGATTTTTTTTTCTTAATATTGCATGGTGTATGTCACAATTCTCACAATTTCATATACTGTTTGTTTTGATAATAGTAAGCAATGGCACTCATCCTGATTGGAAACAAGAGGTAGAATAACTCCATTGAAATATTTTGATATCCAGATGCACTTGAATGGACTCGGAACTGGCTTGTTTTATTTATATACATTTCTCTCTAGGTGTTAAATTGATATATAAACCTTGTGTGTTTTATTACTTCTGGAAAAATAGATGAGAATATATAGATATAAAAGGACATCAAATTAAGTAGTTACTTATAGGTTTTGTCACCAAAACCTTTTTATTTACCGTATTATGTTGAAGTGCTCTACATTCCAATTCCTGCGGGCGGCGCCTAATGCTCTGAAATCCCGCGTGCTGTCTGCTTTTCATTTTCACTCGTATTACCAGTACAGTATAGTGTACAGTGCGTAGGAAACAAGTACTTTTACCATTATTGTAGGTCACGTGATAAGGGACATCTCTAATTAATGTGACTGCAACAATAAACATTTTACACTTCCAGTATATGTTTCATCATTTGTCACTGCCATCAAAGTTCTTACATTTTAAACTTGGTAAATATCTGGAGAGGAATAATTGCACTTCCGTGACCGTACAGTATACACTTAATTACAGTATAGAAGAATAATTGCACTGCCATGACCGTACAGTATACACCTTTCCATTTTACTAACGTACTTAGGTAACAGAAATAACTGACAAACTGAATCAAGTGAGACAAAAGTACAGTGACGAACCAAATTTCATGTTATGAATTGAAGCTTCGAATCTGTCTTTCCCTCTACAAAAGTGTGGTGTGAAGTGGGCGTTCGAAGCGGAATTCGAAACAGCTTTGATAAGAGTTTCGGCCGAGACTTAGGAAGGGCTAGATCAGTAGCAACTGGAGGTGTCATGGCGTTTGATTTTTGGGGAAAAAAAAAAAAAAACATGGGTTTATTTTGATGACGTCACAAAAGTTGCGGATGCTTTGTGAATATGGTCGATCATTTTGGTCTCTTCATTTTTCAAAAAGGATGGAAAATGATTACTTTAATGGTTATATTTTCTTTGAACGATCATCAAAACAGGCGCCATGACACTTCCTCGAGTTGCTCCTGATCTAGCCTCTCCCGCCGAGACTGCCCATCGGTATCCTTTCCAATACATGGTGATGGGCACTTCCTACGGCCCCTATACCCTGTTCCCGCCTGACTCATCCTCCCATTTACCATATATACTTATCTTCGAACGCAATATCCCGACGTTTGCCGCCGTCTGCCCCCGTTATCAGTTACAACCTCGCCACCGTGACGTCATCTCATTGGCTCTATGACCTTGCTTATCGTATAATAATATTTGCAGCGGATTACGTCTGATAGAGGTGTGACATTGATTGGGACGATCATACACGAAATATGAAATTGAAAGGAGGAAATCCAAGCTGGGTGAAAACATGTATGTCGCAGTGCGGTGTTTTTTTTCCCCCTTTTTCGTATTAGGTAAACGGTGTTTTTAGTTCTCCTTTTTTCCCGGTCTCTACCTGAGTCTCTCTTCTCTCTCTCTCTTGACTCTCTCATCTTCTCTCTCTCTCTCTCTCTTCTCTCTTCTCTCCTCTCTCTCTCTTCTCTCCCTCCCTCTCTCTCCTCCTCTCTCTCTCTCTCTCTCTCTCTCTCTCTCTCTCTCTCTCTCTCTCTCTCTCTCTCTCTCTCTCTCTCTCTCTCTCTCTCTCTCTCTCTCTCCAAAGAATTTCCTTCTTTTGGCAGTCATGCCCCAAGGCCATTAAACGAACACCCTGAATATCACAACCCAAACAGTTCGGGGGATTTACATATAAATACATAATTCTTGGAAACGTGCATTATGCTGGGTCTCCTATTCACAGCTGATGTAAACAAGTCGGAAGTCGTCGTCCAAGTTTTGTTCATATGTTACTTGTTCATTGATCTTAGTATTTCTCTCTCTCTCTCTCTCTCTCTCTCTTTCTCTGTCTCTCTTCTTCTCTCTCTCTCTCTCTCTCTCTCTCTCTCTCTCTCTCTCTCTCTCTCTCTCTCCCTTTCTCCATCTCTCTCTCTCTCCTCTCTTCCCTTTCTCCATCTCTCCCTCTCTCTCTTTCTCTTTTATCTCTCTCTCTCTCTCTTTCTCTTTTATCTCTCTCTCTTTCTCTTTCTCTTTTATCTCTCTCCTCTCTCTTTTTCTCTCTCTCTCTCTCCCTTCTCTCCCTCCCTCTCCCTCTCCTCTCCCTCTCCCTCTCTCCCTGCCTCTGCTTCATTCGAGCGTACGTCTCTACGTGATGTAGCCTATGGACAGAAGATATCAAGAGATGGACAGAAGATATCAAGAGAATTCCTCAATATCTACACCAATAGGCACGAAGACCGTGTACATCTGATAAATGAAACAATGAAAAACAAAGCCAGTGTCTGAGAATTGAGACCAGGAAAAAAAACACGATAACAGAACACTGCAGATTTAACGAGGAAGGTTTTCCACATTTTCCTCCATTCATCTCTGGGCGACTCGGGTAGCCCCCTCCTTAACGCTGCTATTGAAATATCACATCCTGGATGCGATAGATCCGCTAGTTTCGCTCCCGGCAGCATAAACAGCGCAGACAGGAATTCTCTAATCAGTTTTGATCACGTTGAAGAAGCCACACAGGAGTTGGGGCTCTCGCGAATGTTTTGAAACCGCTGCATGTGGAGAGATTTTGCGCGCGGGGACCTCAAAGGGAGATGCCAAGGAAGTAATAAT
>NW_020870527.1:505895-508395 GCF_003789085.1 Penaeus vannamei | reverse complement strand
GTGCAGGCTGACAGGAGGAGGGGAGGGAAAGGGGGGGGGGAGGAAGGAGGTGAGGGAAGGACTGGGGGGACATGGGAAAGGGGGGAAGAAGGGGGTGAGGGAAAGGCTGAGGGGGAGAAGGGGGACGAGGTGGGAGGGGGGAAAGGGGGCGACAGAAGAGGAGGAAGAAGGGGACGAGGGGAAGGGGGGGCGAAGGAGAGGGTGAGGAAGGGCTGAGAGGGAAGAAGGGGACGAGGGAAAGGGGGCGAAGTTGGGATGCAGAGGGGGTTTTGTGAACAAATAGGGACGATGAAAGGACAAAAGGGACGAGGGAAGGGCGAGAGAAGGAGGAGAAAGGGGGCGAGAGAAGGAGGGGGGGGGGCGACGGAAGAGGGGAAGAAGGAGGACGAAGGAAAGGAAGGCGAGGGAAGGGAAGAAGGGAGGAGGTGAATGTCAGAAGGATACAAGGCAAGAACAGAGATGACACAAGGGGACTAAGGAAGAGGGAGAGGAGGGGGACGAGAGGAAGGCAGAATGAAGGAAGAGGAGGGAGGAAAGGAAGGAAGGATCAGTAGTAACAGAAGGGACAAGGAATAAAAAAGGAAGAAGGGGAAAGGGAAGAGCCATTGGAAAGAGGGGGAATAGACCAAGTGGACGAGGGGAAAGGGGAATTAGCAGGAACAGAAATAAAGAAGGGAAGAAGGGAAAGAAGGAAGGGACACGAGGGAGTCAAGAGGCCAAAAGAAAATAAGGAAAAAAAAAAATTGAGGGGCAATGGAAGAAGGGCAGAACTAGGGGGCCTCAGAAGACGGGACAAGGCACAAGGAGGAGGGAGGGGGAGGGGGAGAGGGAGAGGGGGAGAGGGGAGGAGAGGGGAGAAGGAGTGGGAGAGGGGAGAGGAGAGGGAGGAGGAGAGGGGGAGAGGGGGAGAGGAGGAAGGGAGGGGGAGAGAGGGGAGAGGGGAGGAGAGGGGAGGAGGGAGAGGGGGAGGAGGAGGGAGGGAGGGGAGAGAGGGGGAGGGAGGGAGGCGAAGGAAGGGAAATGGAAAGCGGGGAGAGACGATTGCCACGTTTTATCAGGATCGTACAAGGGCGGTAGAGGACCCCAAACCCCACGTCCTAATGCATGGATGTTTTCGGTTATCAGTTGACCCGATTATCCGATGCGGGATAAGGAAATAAAATGGTAGGAAGAACAAACATATGAATGAATACAAAAAAATAAAGGTGGATAGAAATTAGTAAAAGTTGGGAACACAACACATATGAATGATTCAGAAGAAGAAGAAAAAGAAAGTAAAATAATAAAAAATATGTCAGGAAGGGAATACAAAAAATAAAGATGGATAGAAATTAATAAAAGCTGGGAACACAACACATATGAATGATTCAGAAGATGAAAAAGAAAGTAAAATAATCAAAAACATGTCAGGAAAAAAGTAAAATAATCAAAAATATGTCAGGAAGGGAACACATTCATCCATATTATCAACCGAAGAACCGAACTCCTAACCTTAATATCCCAAATTCTCACGTTCTCTCCCTTCTTAAACAGTCAACAAAAACTTTCAAACAGATTGTTCCGTAGTTCCCTTGTTCCACCATCATCTGTATTAATATTCTCCTAAGACAGTCTGCCACGGGTTGGGACGTCGGGGCAGTCATCAATATGCACCCTCTTGCCCTGCTAAGCGCCTCCTTCCCCCTGCCGCTTGCCCTTGCCGGCGGAGGAGGAGGAGGAGGATGGGGAGGAGGAGGAGGAGGAGGAGGGAGGGAGGGAGGGAGGGAGGGAGGGAGGGAGGAGGGGGAGGAGGAGGAGGAGGAGGAGGAGAGGAGGAGGAGGAGGAGGAGGAGGAGGAGGAGGAGGAGAGGAGGAGGAGGAGGAGGGAGGAGGGGAGGAGAGGAGGAGGAGGAGGAGGGGAGGAGGGGGGGGGGAGGAGGAGGAGGAGAGGAGGAGGAGGAGGGAGGGAGGGAGAGAGAGAAGAGGGAGGAGGAGGAGGAGGGAGGAGAGGGAGGAAGAGGAGTGGGAGGAGGAGGAGGAGGAGGAGGAGGAGGAGGAGGGAGAGGAGAGGAGGAGGAGGAGGAGGAGAGGGAGGAGGAGAGGAGAGGGAGGAGGAGAGGAGGGGAGGGGAGGAGCCTTTCCCATCGGTTATACTTTACGTTCAATGTAAATGTAATATCACCAGCTCTTACAATCAATAAATCCCCCCCAAAAAAAAAAAAATAAAATAAAAATAATAAATAATAATAATACGCACACACACACACACACACACACACACACACACACACACACACACACACACACACACACACACACACACACACACACACACACACACACACACACACACACACACGCAGCCACCTACTGAGAGAATAAAAGCCAAAAAACAGAGTGATTAAAGTCCAAAAATTCGAATTCTCCCCCCCCACCCCCTCCCCGCCTCTCTCTCGCTCTTCCTTTTTCAAATCGGTTAAAATGAGGAGCAACCAGGAAAAAAAATTGAACTCAAACATGA
>NW_020870527.1:488395-500895 GCF_003789085.1 Penaeus vannamei | reverse complement strand
TAAGAGAAGAAAGAATGGAGGGGAGGGTGGGAGTGGATGAGAGAGAGAGAAAGAAGGGAGAGTGGGCGGGTAAGGGAGGAGGGAGGAGAGGAGAAACGAAGAACGGGATTAGGGCTAAAGAAATACAGGGAAGAAAGAAATATAGAAGAGGTGATGAGGAAAGGAAGAAAGAAAGAAGAAGAATGGGAGAAGGCGAAAGGGAGGAGGGAGGGAGGGGAGGGGAGGGAGGGGAGAGGGGAGAAAGGATCTCGAAGGAAGCAATGACTCAGCAAAAGTCGGAATGAGTAAGAAAGAAAAAAAAAAGAGAAAAAAAGAGAAGAAAAAAGAACCTTTATTGCAATTCAAGGTTGGGGATTAGAATATAGGGCAGCGTGTAAGTAATAACACAATGTATCACAGCAATATCCGCTATGAGGCAATGATCTTGAATTTTTATGATTATTATTTACGTAGATATTTCTACGTTGGACGAAACAAAGGGGATATTTCTACCGCAACTCTGAACGAAGCGAAATGGAGGGAGAAGTGGATATTTCTACCGCCACATAAGATAAAGCGAAAGGTCTTGAGTGGATATTTCTACCGCAACATAAGATTAAAGCGAAAGCGTCTTGAGTGGATATTTCTACGCAACTCTGGATATAGCAAAATGTAGGAGGGATATTTCTACGTAACGCAGGTTATAACGAAAAGAGCTAAGAGTGGATATTTCTACTCAACTTAGAGCAAAGCAAAAAAAAAAGGGGGGGGGGGGAGTGGATATTCCAATGCAACTTAGGGTTAGACAAAAATGTGTGTGTGTGTGTGGGGGGGGTATTTCTACGCAACGTGAGATAAAGCGAAAGGTATTGAGTGGATATTTCTACACAAGGACAGGATAAAGCTAAAGTGTGGGAGTGGATATTTTTTTATTTATTTATTTATTTTTATTTACATTTTTTTATTTATATATAAAGCGAAAGGTATTGAGTGGATATTTACGCAACACGGTGGATAGAACACACGAATAGAGGAATAGGAAAGAGAGAGGTGTGAGCACAAGAAAAGGGTTTAAGGACGAAGAAAAGTCACTTCTGGAGAAGGAGAGGAAGAAGAAGAAGAAGAAAAAAAAAGTGGGGGGGGGGGGGCTGTGCAGGAAGCCAAGTTTTTGAGGGCGTGAATGGCTTAGGATTCGTAATATGCGGGATAGCAGGTTTTTCTCCCCTTAAGGATAAAAAAGGGAGATGAGGAAGGTTCTCGGGAGCGGAGAAATGATGGAGATGAGCGGGATATAAGGATGAGGGGGAAGGGAGGGAGGGGAGGGGGATGAGCTAATGGAATGAGGGTATGGGATGAAATGAGGTGGGGATGAGATAGATTGTTTGTGTGGGGGTAGATGGATAGGTAGATAGACACATGTACGCACATGCGCGCACACACACACACACACACACACACACCCACCCCCGCACACACATACAACCCCCCACACACCACAACACCCCCCCCACCCCATACCCCCCCATAGACACCCCCACCCCCAACCACAAACCCCCCCCCCCCACCACACCTACACCCACACCCACACCCACACCCCACACCCCACACCCCACACCACACACGCACAGACGCCACATTATAGGAAACAAGTTCAACCCCGTAGTTAGGGAAAGATCAATGCGATAAAGAAAGCGGAACTTGACACGAGAGGGAACGGCAGCGGAAGGAGGAACTCTTGACGGGCTGCCAGGGGGCTTCGGGAACTGTCCGGGAGGGGAGGGAGGGGAGGGATGGTGGGAGGAGGAGGGGGTGGTGGGGGTGGAGGCGGGTGGTGGGGGTGGGGTGTTTGGTGGATGGAGGAGGGGGGTGGGTGGTTGAGGGTGGGGGAAAGGGGGAGGGTGGTGGTGGAGGTGGATGGGGTGGGTAGGAGGGGGAGGGAGGAGGACGGGTGATGAGGAGGACGGAGGAGAGGAGGAAAGGGTGGAGAGGAGAAGAGAAGGAGAAGTAGAAGAAAGAAAAAGAAGGAAGAGAAGGAGATAGGAGGAGGAGGAGGAGAGATGGAGAGAAGAGAAGGGAGGGAAAAGGAGGAGAGAAGAGAAGATGAAGAAGATAATGGAGAACGAGAAATAGCAAAAGAAAAAAAAGAGAAGGTGATGGAGATGATGACTAATAACGGGAAATAAAAAGAAAAGAGGGAGGGAGAAACGAAGAAAAATAAGAAGTAATAGTATTAGTAGTAGAGGAAGAAGAAGAAGGAGGAGATGATAATGATGACGAAGAAAGAGAAATATAAAAAGAAAAAAGAGGGGAGGAGAAACGAAGAAGAAGAAATAGTAGTAGTAGTAGAAAGCAGAGAAGAAAGATGATGATAACGAAAAGCGAGAAATAGAAAAAGAAAAAGAGGAAGAGGAGGAGATAAGAAGAAGAAGAAAGACAAGACACCGTATAGTGAATAGAAGAGGAGACGAACGAACGAGGGAATAAGGAAATAAAAAAAGTAATAAGACGATGGACCTCAACGGTTTTATCGTTATTAGTATTGTTATTATTATTGGCGTCGTTCCTCACGTTCTCCGGTTCCTGATTTGTTCTCTCGGCGATCGGAGACAAAATGTTCACGGAAAATGAACTGTTCTCGGCCTTGTAGAAAGAACAAAAATGCATCGTTCTTATCGCTCAATGGAAAAAAAAAGTTCATGTGTTCTATATTGTTATTATTCCAGCAAAAGATTCATGTGTTCTATATTGTTCTTATTCCAGCAAAAGATTCGTGTGTTCTATTTTGTTCTTATTCCAGCAAAAGATTCATGTGTTCTATATTGTTCTTATTCCAGCAAAAGATTCATATTGTTCTTATTCCAGCAAAAGATTCGTGTGTTCTATATTGTTCTTATTCCAGCAAAAGATTCATGTGTTTATATTGTTATTATTCCAACCTCGTTATTACGCCCTCAAGTACACACGGATCTCCTTGAGAGGCGGAAATGAGTAAGACATCTGATCCTCCGCTTCGAGTTGTAGCAGTTATTATAACAGTGTAGTTTGTATGTATGATATTACAGCTCCGGGTCTTATAGCTATGGGAATAGGCCGGTTGTACGGGGGGAACACGCACACATAACACACACACATAGATATATCTTGTGTTAGTGGTGATTTTACGGCGGAGTCCAGGTTTGTTATGTGGTATGTTGTTTATGGGGGTTTGTGTTTTAGGGTTGTGTTTATGTGAGGTTGAAGGGATGTGTGATGTTGTTTATGGGTTTGTGTTTTAGGGTTGTGTTTATGAGGTTGAAGGGATGTGTGTGTGACCTGCTTGCTTGTGTGTATGTTGTTTATGGGTTTGTGTTTTTAGGGTTGTGTTTATGTGAGGTTGAAGGGATGTGTGTTGACTTGCTTGCTTGTGGTATGTTGTTTATGGGGTTTGTGTTTTAGGGTTGTGTTTATGTGAGGTTGAAGGGATGTGTGTGTGACCTGCTTGCGTGTGGTATGTTGTTTATGGGGGTTTGTGTTTATGTGAGGTTGAAGGGATGTGTGTGTGACCTGCTTGCTTGTGGTATGTTGTTTATGGGGTTTGTGTTTTAGGGTTGTGTTTATGTGAGGTTGAAGGGATGTGTGTGTGACCTGCTTGCGTGTGGTATGTTGTTTATGGGGGTTTGTGTTTTAGGGTTGTGATTATGTGAGGTTGAAGGGATGTGTGTGACTTGCTTGCGTGTGGTATGTTGTTTATGGGGGTTTTGTGTTTATGTGAGGTTGAAGGGATGTGTGTGTGACCTGCTTGCGTGTGGTATGTTGTTTATGGGGTTTGTGTTTTAGGGTTGTGTTTATGTGAGGTTGAAGGGATGTGTGTGTGACCTGCTTGCGTGTGGTATGTTGTTTATGGGGTTTGTGTTTTAGGGTTGTGTTTATGTGAGGTTGAAGGGATGTGTGTGTGACCTGCTTGCTTGTGTGGGAGGGCGGGGGTTTGTGTTACCGGGCGGTGGAAATGGGATTTAGATCAAGTGGGGGACAAATGTCACTGGCTGTCGGATGGGGTAGTGTGGATTCGGAGAGAAAGAGGAAGGGGGAGGGGGAGGGAGAAAGAGAAGAGAAGGGAGAGGGAGAAAGAGAAAGAGAGGGGGAGGGGGAGGGAGAAGAGGGAGAAGGAGGGAGAAGGAGGAAGAGGAGAGTGAGGGAGAAAGAAGGAGGGAGAGAGAAATAGAGGGGAACGAGAAAGAGAGAGAAAAAGAAAGGGGAGGGGGGGGGAGAAAGAGAAAGAAGAAAGGGGAGGGGAGAGGGAGAAAAAAAAGGAGGGAGGGAGGAAGAAATAGAAGGAGAGGGATAGAGACAGAGGGAAGGAGGGATGGAAGGAGAAATAGAGTGGGAGGGAGAGAAAGAGGGAAGAAGGGAAGTTAAGGGAGAAAATAAAAACAATAGTAACTCCTATATTTATTACACTAGAAAATGTAATAAGAACGATAAAGAGAGGAAATGGCCATAGGCGTCAAATTGTAAGGAATATCGTTAGAAATAATCATAATAAAAACAGCAATAATAATAATGATATGAACAAGACCCCAGGCAGCACGATGATCCAATTACAACAGTCATAACCTAATACGTATTTTTTTTCCTTTTAATCACAAAAAAAGAGGATGAAGAAGAGGGAAGAAGAGGAGGAGGAAGAGGAAAGGAAGAGGAAGAGGAAGAGAAAAAAAAGACGAAAAGAAAAAGAAAAAGAAAGAAGTAGCAGCAGCTGCAACTACAGCAGATGAAGAAGAAGAAGAAGAAGAAGAAGAAGAAGAAAAAGAAGAAAAAGAGAAAAAAAGAAATAGAAGAAGACGGAGAAAAGTGAAGAAAAAAAAAGAAGAAGAAGAAGAACAGTGTGAGGCCTAGTTCCCAACCCCCAAACCCCTCTCCACCCCTCTCCCACCCCTCTCCACCCCCTTCCCCCCTCTCCACATCCCTCCCACCCCTTCCCAGCGACGGACCGCCACAAGCAACCCCGCAACTTAGCAATAGCAACAGACCCGCCTTGCAACATTCCGGACCCGAGATAAGAACCTCAATCAAGATTCTCCGGGTTATCGGGGCGACAAATTTCGGCTTGTTTCGGGGCTCTCTCCTTGGGAAGAATAAGGGAAAGAGGAAGAGATGATAAAGGAGGAGGAGGGGGAGGAGGAGGAGGAGGGGTGGGAGGGGGTAGGGAGGAGGAGGGAGGGGGAGGAGGAAGGAGGAGGGGAGGGGGAGGGGAGGAGGGGGGAGGAGGAGGAAGGAAGGGTAGGGGGGGGGAGGAGGAGGGGGGGAAGGGAGGAGAAGAAGAAGTAAGAAGAAACATGGAAGTAAAATGAAAAAGGAGACGGAGAAGAGGAAACTGAAAATGAAAAAAAAACAGGTAAATGAAAAATAAAAGAAGAAAGGGAAGAAGAAGGAAAAGAAAAAAAAATAAGACGAAGAAAAGAAAAAATAGGAAAAAAAAAATAAAGAAGAAGAAGGAAAAGAAAAAAAAATTAAAAAAGGAAAGAAAACATGAAAAAAAAAGAAAAAAAAAACAAGCAAAATATGAGAAATGGAACGAAGAATAAATAGAAAAGAAACGAAACGAAGAATGAATAGAAGAAAAATAGAAAAGAGAATAAGTGGAAATACAAAAAGTTTGCCTTTGTGGTTTTTGGGTTTAAGTGTCATAAGGTGTTTTTGTTTTCACTTTTATTTCTCAAGGTGCTTCTGGAAAGTGCATTTTGACTTTTGTTTCGTGTGTGGACATATTTTTTGGAGTTTTGTTATTATCTGTTTTATTTTTCTTTTGTTTTGTTTTTGTCGTTATTTGTTGTTATTATTGTTATTGTTATTATTGTTGTTATGTTGTTATTATTATTATTATTGTTATTATTATTATTATTATTTATTTTATTATTATTATTATTATTATTATTATTATTATTATTATTATTATTATTATTATTATTATTATTTTGTTGGTGTTATTGTTATTCTTATTAATATTATCAGTATCATCATCATCACACACACCACCATCATCATCATTACTGTAATTATGTTTTTTTGTTGTTGTTGTTATTATTATTATTGCCATTATTATTAATTATTATTATTATTATTATTATTATTATTATTATTATTATTAATTATTATTATTATTATTATTATTATTGAGTAAGTTACAGGTCATGTTAACCAGCGTTTTTTTTTTTTTTTGCGCGAATCGTATAACCTACGAAGTAGGTGGGTTACTAGCGGTTAACTTTATGTGGTGACAAATGTATGTTTATAACAGTGAACCACGGAACAATCACACACCACTAACACACAGACACACCACAACACACACACACAGACAACAACAGATAACAAACTCAAATCAACGTACTCTCAAACAAGAGACAAAGAGACACACACACGAAGTAAGCAACACACAATTAGCTGACAAAAATAAACAAACAAAATAAACACAAAAAAAACATACAAACAAAAACAAACATACAAACAAAAACAAACACAAAACTTAAAAAACAAAACATAACAGACAAAACAAAAACAAAACACAAAAAAAAACCAAAAAAAAACAAAAACAAAAGCCAAACAAAACCAAAAAGACACAAACACGATAAGGAACTTTTTCCTCCCGAGCAAGAGCTTATGTGTGTTGCTTTTTTCTCTCTTTTTTTTCCTCTCCTTCCCTTTTTTCTCTCTTCGTGTATGTGTGTGATTGTCGTTGGGCGGGCGTGGGCGCGTTGCAGCTGCCGTCGGGGCGTCCTAGTGGCGTGAGGGTGGAAACAGGGCGATCTCCCTTTCCTCCTACGCCCGCGGTGGGTCTGTGGGGGAGGAAAAATAGGAGATGAACCCTCGGGGGGGCTGGGGTGGGTGTGTTGTGTGTGTTAAGGGGTTGTGTTGTGGGTGTGTGGAGGTTGTTTGTGGGTGTGTTTAAGGAGGTTGTGATGTGGAGGTTGTTGATGAGGGTGTGTTGTGGAGGTTTTGTGTTGTAGATGTGTTGTGAGGTTGTGTTGTGTTGTGGATGTTTCTGCTTTGGAGTGTTAGGTGGTTGTGTTGTGGATGTTCTGCTTAGGATGTGTTATGGAGGTGTATTGTGGATGTTGTGCTGAGGGTGTGTTCTGGAGGTTGTGTTGTGTTTGGGTGGATGTTCTGGCTTTGGATGGTTGTGAAGGTTGTGTTTGGATGTGTTGAGAATGTTGTGTTGGAAGGTTGTGCTAAGGGATGTGTAAAGGAGGTTGTGTTGTGTTGTGGATGTTCTGCTTAGGATGGGTTATGGATGTGTTATGGAGGTTGTGTTGTGTAGGTTGTGCTTAGGATGTGCTAAGGAGGTGTATTGTGGATGTTGTGCTGAGGGTGTGTTAAGGAGGTTGTGTTGTGCTGATGTTTAAGGAGGTTGTGTTGGTGTTGTTAAATGTTGTTGAAATGTTTGTGTTGGATAAGGTTGTGCTAAGGATGTGTAAGGAGGTTGTGTGTTGTGTTGTGGATGTTCTTGCTTATGGATGGGTTATGGATGTTTTATGGGAGGTTGTGTTGTGTAGGTTGTGCTTAGGATGTGCTAAGGAGGTGTATGTGGATGTTGTGCTGAGGGTGTGTTAAGGAGGTTGTGTTGTTGTTGTGGATGTTCTCTTTGGATTGTGTTAAGGAGGTTGTGTTATGGAGGAATGTTGTGTTGGAAGGTTGTGCTAAGGGATGTGTAAGGAGGTTGTGTTGTGTTGTGGGATGTTTCTGCTTATGGATGGGTTATGGATGTGTTATGGAGGTTGTGTTGTGTAGGTTGTGCTTAGGATGTGCTAAGGAGGTGTATTGTGGATGTTGTGCTGAGGGTGTGTTAAGGAGGTTGTGTTGTGTTGTGGATGTTCTGCTTAGGATGTGTTAAGAAGGTTGCGTTATGGATGTGTTGAGAATGTTGTGTTGGAGGTTGTTTGCTGAGGATGTTTAAGAATGTTATTGTTGTGGATGTGTTAAGAATGTATTGGTTGTGGATGTGTTAAGAATATTTTTGTTTGTGTGATGTGTTAAGAATGTATTGTTCTGGATGCGTTTAAGAATGTTGTGTTGTGGATGTGTTTAAGAAATGTGTTGTTGTGGATGTGTTTAAGAATATATTGTTGTGGATGCGTGAATGTGTCGTGAATGTTCTGCTTAGGATGTGTTCAAATTGTCGTGTTGTGGGCGTCGTGTTGTGTTTAAACGGCAGCGTGTCCCTTGCACTGTGCTGTGTGAAAAGAATGTAGTCTTTTTTGTGGGAGTTTATATACAACTTTAACTTTGTAGTGTTATCTCATTCCTGGTGTATGTATGTGGGTTTATTAGTCATCCTGCGTTTAGTATTCAACGAGGTATTGAATGCTCCGCCCCCAAGACCTCCCTCTTTGCTTTCCTCTCCTCTCTCTCTTCCTTTCCCTCCCTTTTTCCACTCCTCAATCCCCTCCCTCCCTTCTCTCTCTCTCTCTCTCTCCTCTCTCTCTCTCTCTCCTCCTCATCTCTCTCTCTCTCTCTTCTCTCTCTTCTCTCTCTCTCTCTCTCTTCTCTCTCTCTCTCTTTCTCTCTCCGTCTCCATCCCCGCTTTTATCCTTCCTCCCTTCTCTCTTCCCTCTCCCCCTCTCCCTCTCCTCCCTCTCTCATTCCTCCACTCTTTCGGTAGTTTTGCCTAAGTAAGTTATCAAAGTCTTTCCTTCATTCTCTCATATCGGTAATTCGTTTCCTCTTCATTACGTTCTTTCTTCCTCCCCCTACCCTGACCTTCTCTCTTCCTTCCCGCTCCTCTACCCTTCCCTTCTTTCCCTCCTCCTCCTCTCCTCTCCCCCTTCCATCCCTCCCTCCCCCCTCTCCCATCTCCCCCCCCCCCAATTTCCTCCCCCCCCCTTCCTCCCCCCTCCTCTCCTCTCCCCCTCACCCCCTCCCCTTCCCCTCTCTCTCCCTCTCCCTCTCACTCCCTCTCCCCTCCCCCTCCTCTCCCCTCCCCATCCCTCACCCTTCTCCCCTCCTCCTCTCCTCTCCCCTGCCTCTCCCCCCCTCCCCACGCCTCTGCCTTACTGTCTGCCATATAAGGGTTGCAAGCCGGAGAGTCGCCATCTTTATTGCAAGCAAGACTTTAAGGCCATTCCGATAAGACAGCCCTCGACCATGAATGAATTTCAGCGTTCGAGTCGGGAGTATCCAGAGCATGGTGCACATCCCTTCTCTCCCCTCCCTTCCCTCCCTCCCATTTCTTCCCCTTCTATCCCCTCCTCTCCCATCCCGTTTTCTCTCCTCGCCTCCCTCCCGTTTCCTTCCTTCTCCTCTTCCTTCTCCTTCTCCATCTCTCTCTTCCCTTCTCCTTCCCCATCTCTCTCTTCCCTTCTCCTTCCCATCTCTCTCTTCCTTGTCTTTCCACATCTCTCTCTCTCTCTCTCTCTCTCTTTTCCTTTCGTATCTCTGTCTACTCTTCCCCCACCCTTCCTGTCTCAACATCTCTCTCTCTCTCTCTCGCTCTTCATCTCTCCTCATCCCCTCTCACTTCCTTCACTATCACTGTCTCCCACTTCCCTATTTCCCTCCCCTCCCCATCCTACCCATCTCCCTCTCCCTCCCACCTATTCCCCGCCCCATCTCCCCCCACCTCTCTCACCCCCTTCCCCATCTCCCTCTCCCCCCCCCCTAACCCCATCTCCCCCAGCTCTCTCACCCCTTCCCTATTCTCCCTCTCCCTCCACCCTTTCCCCTCCCCATCTCCTTTCCCACCCCTTCCCATCTCCCCCCTCATCTTTCTCAACCCTTCCCCATCTCCGCTTCTCCTCACCTTCCCATCTCCACCCCCACTCTTCCCATTTCCCCCTCACCTCTCTCACCCCACTTCCACATCTCCAACCCCTTCCTTACCCCATCTTCCATTTCCCAGCCCTTACCCCATCTCCCCCTCTCCCCCATCTCCTTTTCCACCCCTTCCCACTTCCCTCTCCTACCCCCTACCCCCTACCCCACCTCCCTCTCCCTACCCCTTCCCACCCAACTCCCTCCCCTCTCCCCCACCCCCTACGCCCATCTTCTTCCCCCTATCTCCCACCTGCCTCTCCCCCACCCACCATCCCCCTCCTCTCGGCCGGAGAGCAAGCTTGCGATCGATAGAGGTCGGATCTGCCTGAGTCGTGGGTTTCTTTCGTTAAGTCATCCTGGAGGCGAGGCGAAGGGAGGCGAAAGGGAGGCGAAGGGGAGGGACGCTTGGCCTCGGATCTTGAGTCATTGGAGGGTGGGTAAACGGGGTGTGGGATGGGGGGGTGGGGGTGGGGGGTGGGTGGGGGATTTGGATGCGAGTTGTATGTTTGTGGGGGCAGGGGTTAGAGATGTGGGGGTAAACGCTTTTGTTGTTTTTTTTCTGTCTCTGTCTGTTTGTCTTCTGTCTCCCTCCTTCCATCTCTCCGCTCCATCCCTATCTCCCCAACCTCCTTCCTTCTCCCTCTCCCTCCCTTCCCTCTTTATCATCCCTCTCTCCCTCCCTTCCTGCCCTCCCTCCCTCCCTCCTCCCTCCTCACCTCCTCCCTGCCTCCTCCCTCCCTCCCTCCCCAACCTCCCTCCTTCCCCTCCCTACCCTCCTCCTCCTCCCTCCTCCTCCCTCTCCTCCCTGCTCCCCTCCCTCCCTTACCCCTCCCTTCCCTCTCTCCCCCGCTCCTCCTCCCTCCTCCCCTCTCTTATCTGCCCCTCCACATTACCAATAAGTCCCGTGCCTATCTGTCCACAACGCCTTTTGACTCTGCAACGATAAGTTATAGCCAGCCAATCAGAAGCACGCTTGACCTTCACCTCAGCTCATGTCAACCGGACATACCTGAGCGCTGAACATCGAGGTGACGTCACTTCGCTTATCCGGCGGGCGTGTGCTTCCCTTGCACCTCCGTTTCAATTCTCGTGTTCTATTCTTTCTGCTTTTGGGGGTGGATTATCGGGGTTTCCCTCTTGTGTGGGCTTGTGTTTTTGGACTTTTTTTTTCTCTTTCTTGGTTTTTTAATGTTTTGGGTCGTTTTTCGTTTTTGGTTTGTTTTCTGTTTTTTTTTTTGTTTATTGTTGTTAATTCAAATTCAAAATCAAATGCAGCGATATAATGTTACACTTAGGCAATAAAGTTGTTATTATTTTTGTTATTGTTGTAAATTATTGTTACTATTATATTATTACTATTATTATTATTATTATTATTATGAATGTAATAATGATGATATTGTTATTATTTATAGTTATTGTTGTTATTTTGTTATTATTATTATTATTATTATTATTATTTTATTATTATTATTGTCGTTGCTGCTGTTCTTGTTATTATTATTATTATATTTTGCTGCGTTCGGTTTAGTTATATTTTTTGTTGTTTTCATTACTTTGTCGTCGTCTTTCTTCTTTCTTTTATTTTGCTTGGATTTTAATTATTTTTTTTAACCGTTATCATTTTCCATTTCTTTCTTTTTCTCCCCATTATTCAGTATTTTACTCTCTCCTCTTTGATAGAAACAGATCTCACTTTTTCTTTACTTTACCCCTCCTTTTTTCCCTTTTGTTATCAACTTTCTCATTCTTTTCCTTGTTGGTACCGAGAACTATTTTTCCTTTTTCTTCTTCTTCTCCTCTTCGTTATTTCAAAATTATTCCAATTTCATTTCTTTTTATGGTTATTTTATTTATTCTTTTTATGGTTATTTTATTTTATTTGTTTTTTATGGTTATTTTATTTAGTTTTTTTTTTATGGTTATTTTATTTTATTTATTTTATGGTTATTTATTCGTAATAAAAGGTAGTATTTGAGCATCGAAGTCTTCCTTCCGCCATGTCATAGGGCCTTCTTGTACAGTTATCGGGGGGGGGGGGGGGGCACGTGGATGCCTTTTAATTAAGTAACTTTTAGCTTTCTCTTTCCATGCCGTCGCTGCGTCTCCTTCTCCCGTATGCACGCGGCGGTCCCCTTCCCCCCCCCCCCCGTCTTGGTTTACCTTTTGGTTCGCTTCTTGGTTCGGGCTCTTGGTTCTCTTTTCTTTTGGTTCACCTCTTTCGGTCTTGGTTCACTTCTTTGTACGCCTCTTTGGTTCACCCTTTTGGCTCACCTCTGGGTCATCTATTGGTTCCCCTCTTCCCCTCTTTCGCCCCTTCGGTTCCCTCTCTCGGTTCACCTTCGCCCTTTGCCCACTTTCCTCCCCTTTTTTATCACCGCTTCGGTCTCCTCCCCACACGCCAGGATCCTTCTTTATCTCGTCGGGTTACGTACACTTCCTCACGTACACGCACGTACAGACGCGAGTTGTAGGGCTGCTCGAGTGTGCACGAACGGCTCCTAACTGTACTATGCTAACACACGCAGGCGAGCTTGTGGCCGTATCTCCATTCTCCTTTTTTTTTTTTATATTTTCGGGTTGGTGGGGTATATTTGGAATGGGGGGGGGGGGTTTCTCTCTATTTTTTTTTTTCTCTTTCTTTTTTTCTTTTTTTTTTTCCTTTTTCTTTTTTTTCTCTGTCTGTCTGTCTCTTTTCTTTTCTCTGTCTCTGTCTCTCTCTCTCTCTCTCG
>NW_020870527.1:480033-488322 GCF_003789085.1 Penaeus vannamei | reverse complement strand
CTCTCTCTCTCTCTCCTCTCTCTCTCTCCTTCCCTCTCTCCTCCTTCCCTCCCTCCCTCCCCTCTCCCCATTCACCTTTTATACAATGTCCTCCCTCTCCTTCAGTGTATCTCTCAGGCTCTCTCCCTCTTACGAGAAAAAAATACATAGTAATGTACATTCGTCCGTTCATGACCGTTTCTTGGGAAATTCTTATGTACATTTTAGGAATTGAGGGAACGGGAAATTACGCTTTTCTTTCCGCCGCACCCTTTTTGTCGGTGTGTGTTATGTGTATGTGCGTATGTCTGTATACGTGCATGCACGTAATGCACATATGGAATGCATATATTTTATATATGTATGTAAGTAATATATGTGTTGTATGTATTAGAATATGTATGTGTTGTATGTGCTATATGTATATATTGCATTTATGTATTTAATGTATGTATGTATATGTACGTTGTGTATCTGCATGTATGTGTGTATGTGTGCATATGCATATGCATACGCGTATCCAAGCGCACATCTTTGCGAGCATATTCCTTGTTTGCTGTTTTGTCGTCTATTCCCTGAGTTTTTTCCTCTCCTTATTCCCTTCCTCCGTGGCCATTGTGTTGATCATTCCCGTGTCTTCATCTCGTTTGCCTTCTTTTGAATCGCCATGTCCATTATCCTAATTATTTGCGTTATGCCTATTGTTGCGGTACGTGCCTAGGGGAGAGCGTGATGACGTGGCGGCGTACCCGTTGGCCTGCCCAGCTGAGAGCCCCTCCCCCACCATCCCCCCGCAGATATCCTGCCCCAACCCACCCGGTCCTAGAGATGCGGGGACATGTTTGGGATCCTTTTTTTGACGATTTCGGGGATTTCCGAATCATGTTACTCCTCAACTCCCCCTCTCCCTCTCTCTTTCTGTCTTCCTTTCTCTCTTTCTTTCGGTCTCACTCTTTATTTCTTTGACTTTTCCTTTCCTTTTTCTTTCTCATTCTTTGCATTTTTCTCTATTTCTCTTCCTCTCACACGCAAGCTCATGCTACTTTTTTCTGTTTTCGCCTGTCTTTTTCTGTTTTTGTATATCTCCTTCATTTCCATTTGAAATCTTTATCACCATCCTTCCCTCTCCCTTTTCTTCCATCACCCCCTCCCCTCCCCAACCCTTCTCCTCCCCCACACCCTCCCATGTCCCTCCCTCCTCAAGGTCAGACGAGGGGGTAGGTCGCAGCTATATTTTCTTTTGTTTGTCTTCTTTGCAACCATTCCTTCACAATCTTTTGCGTTCCGCTGTTTATTCCGCTTCGCTGTTTATCCGTTCTTCCGCTGTTTATTCAATCGTCTGCTATTGATGCCAATCAGTGATGATAATTCGTTCGATACGATTTATTTTGTTACCGATTGAGGGGGACTTAATTTCGGGGGGGGGGGGGGCGGCGGGCGGCGAGAGATCAGGCGGCGATGCGGCGGAGCTCTCGTAAGTCGGGGGATAACGGGGAAGGGCTGGGATTGTTTTTGTCCGTTTGTTTGTTCGCCTTTGCTTTTGTTTCGGATTCTGTGTTTCGGTTTAGCTTTGTTTGGGGTATTTTTTGCTGTATGCTTTGTTGTGTATGCTGGGTATGTATATTGTATGTGTGCTGTGTGTGTATGTGTGGTAATGATTACACATGTACATATGCATACACGTACAAAAGCGCACAAACAAACGGGGGCGCGCACATCTAAGCACAGCAGAGTGTACATATCGCGTTACGACAGATGTCCCGGCCGACAAAAGCGTCGTGGCATATGACGTCACACAGATGGAGTGTCATGGCAGCTCCCAGTGCCGTAATGGGCTCATGGCTTGGCTAGGCGCGCATGACGCGGCCGCCGCATGGATGGCAGGCCGCGTTAACGACAGCGGCTGCTCAAGCATGCGATTGTTTACCGAAGAAACAGTGCAGCCGAGTGCATTCGAGTGCCGCTCCGCATGCATGATATGCATGACGAGCTGTGGTCATGAGGGCGGGTTGCATGACTCCCTCTCCCCCGCTCTCCAAAACCGACCTTGAGAGTGTTGCCAGTAGCAGCATCAGGGCTTTAAAAGGTCAGTTCCTGTGACGCAGTTATCCTCCTGTCGGTGGTGTTGCGGGCGGCGGGGCGCGAGGGCGACAGAACAGGTGCCTCACCTGATGCGGGGAAGCGCATGGGCGGCCAGCGGGATGCAGGTGTGCGGGGCGCGGATCGGGATAGGAGGCTCGGGGGAAAGAGACCAGGCTGGGCTAGCAGAGACTGCTGGGATGGCCAGCGGGATGGGGGGGGGGGCGTGGGTTGAATAGGTGGCTCGGGGCTCGGCCTAGGCCAGAGAATGGATGGCCAGAGTGCGGGCCGCGAGGGGCGGGGCTTGAACGGTGGCACAAGAGGCATCAGAATGAAATTGACTTCGTACAAAAAGAATTGCCAGCGGAATGCGGGGTGCCACGGGGGAAGAGGGATGAGGCGGGCCAAGGGAGGGATGAAATGGCAGCGGGGAATTGACGGGCCAAGGGGAGGGGAATGAATGGCCAGCGGGATGCGGGTGTGCCACGGGGGAAGAGGGATGAGGCGGGCCAAGGGGAGGGGAATGAATGGCCAGCGGGATGCGGGTGGCCACGGGGAAGGGGGATGAGGGCGGGCCAGGGAGAGGGGATGAAGGGCCAGCGGGATCGGGGTGCCACGGGGGGAAGAAGGGATGAGGCGGGCCAAGGGGATGGGGATGAATGGCCAGCGGGTATGCGGGTTGCCACGGGGGAAGAGGGATGAGGCGGCCAAGGGGAGGGGATGAATGGCCAGCGGGATGCGGGTGCCACGGGGGAAGGGGGATGAGGCGGGCCAAGGGGAGGGGATGAATGGCCAGCGGGATTGCGGGTGCCACGGGGGAAGAGGGATGAGGCCGGGCCAAGGGAGGGGGATGAAATGGCCAGCGGGATGCGGGTGCCACGGGGAAGAGGGATGAGGCGGGCCAAGGGAGGGGATGATGCCAAGCGGGACGCGGGTGCCACGGGGGAAGAGGGATGAGGCGGGCCAAGGGGGAGGGGATGAATGGCCAGCGGGATGCGACGGGTGCCACGGGGAAGGGGGATGAGGCGGGCCAAGGGGGAGGGGATATGAATGGGCCAGCGGGATGCGGGTGCCACGGGGGAAGAGGGATGAGGCGGCCAATAGGGGGGGGCGGATGGAATGGCAGCGGGATGCGGGTGCCACGGGGGAAGGGGGATGAGGCCGGGCCAAGGGGCGGATGAATGGCCAGCGGGCCGGGTGCCACGGGGAAGAGGATGGGCGGTGCAGGGGGAGGGAATGGATGAATTGGCCAAGCGGGATGCGGGTGCCACGGGGGGGGATGAGGCGGGCCAAAGGGGGAGGGGATGATGGCCAGGCGGGATGCGGGTGCCACGGGGGAGAGATGAGGCGGGACAAGGGAGGGTGAAATGGCCAGCGGGATGCGGGTGCCACGGGGGAAGAGGGATGAGCGGGCGGGCCAGGGGAGGGGATGATATGGCAGCCGGGGTAATTGCGGGCTGCCACGGGGGAAAGGATGAGGCGGGGCCAAGGCGATCGGGAATGCTGTAAATGGCCAGCGGGATCGCGGGGATATTGCCACGGGGGGAGGCGATGAAGGGCGGACCAAGGGACGGGGATACTGTGACTATGGGCCAGGCGGATGCGCGGTGCACCGTGGGAAGGGGGATGAGGCGGGCCAAGGGGCGGGGCATGATGGCAGCGGGGCTCTGCGGGGTGCCACGGGGGAAAGAGGGGATGAGCGCGGCGCCAAGAGAGGATGGGGATGATGGCCCACGGATGCGGGTCCACGGGGGAAGAAGGGATGAGGCGGCCAAGGACGGGGATGAATCGCCAGCGGGATTGCGAGGGTTGCCACTGGGGAAGGGATGAGGCGGAGGCCAGGGGAGGGATATGAATGGCCAGCGGATGCGGGTGCCGACGGCGGGGAACGAAGGGATGAGGACGGCCGAAGGCGGACGAGGCGGCAGTATGAATATGGCCAGCGGGAGCGGGCATGTGTGCCCATCGTCCATACGGGTAAGAGGAATGAGGCCGGCCCAAGGGACGGGAATGAATGGCCAGCAGGGCATTGGCGGGCGGTACTGCCACGGGAAGCCGGGATGAGGCGCAGGCCAAAGGGGACGGGCATATTATGGCCAGCGGGTATACTGATGCGGAGGTGCCACGGGGAGAGAGGAGATGAGGCGGGCCTAAGGGGGGGGCAATGATCATGGCCAGCGGGATGGCGGGTGCCACGGGGGAAGAGGGTAGTGGGGGGCCAAGGGCGATGGGTATGAAATGGCCCCGGCGGGCATGCGGGTGTGCCACGCGTGGGGAAGGGGGAATGAGGCGGCCAAGGAGGATGAAAATGCGCCAGCGCGGATGCGGCGTGCACCGGTGGGGAGGTGGATGAGGCGGCCAACGGGGGAGGGGGATGAATGGCCCAGCGGGATGCGCGTGCCACGTGGGGGGAAGAGAGAATGAGGCGGGCCAGGCTGACGGGGAATGAATGGTCCACGCGGGATGCGGGTTGCCACGGGGCGGAAGCGGACTGAGCGGGCCATAGGGGAGGGGAATGAATGGGCCGCAGCGGTCATGCGGGTGCCACGGCGGAAGGGGGATGAGGCGGGCCCAAGGAGAGGGATGAGATGGCCAAGCCGAGATGCGGGGATGCCACGGCGGAGGAAGAGGGAATGAGCGGGCCAAGGGGAGGGGCATGCAATGGCCAGTGGGATGCGGGTTGCCACGGGGGAAGAGGGATGAGGCGGGCCAAGGGGAGGGGATGAATGGCCAGCGGGATGCGGGTGCCACGGGGGAAGAGGGATGAGGCGGGCCAAGGGGAGGGGATGAATGGCCAGCGGGATGCGGGTGCCACGGGGAGAGGGATGAGGCGGGCCAAGGGAGGGGAATGAATCAGGGGATTGCGGGTGCCACGGGGAAGAGGGATGAGGCGGCCAAGGGGAGGGGATGAATGGCCAGCGGGATGCGGGTGCCACGGGGGAAGGGGGATGAGGCGGGCCAGGGAGGGGATGAGGCCAGCGGGATGCGGGTGCCACGGGGGAAGAGGGATGAGGCGGGCCAAGGGGAGGGATGAATGGCCAGCGGGATGCGGGTGCCACGGGGGAAGAGGGATGAGGCGGGCCAAGGGGGAGGGATGAATGGCCAGCGGGATGCGGGTGGTGCCACGGGGAAGGGGATGAGGCGGGCAAGGGGAGGGGATGAATGGCCAGCGGGATGCGGGTGCACGGGGGAAGAGGGATGAGGCGGGCCAAGGGGAGGGGATGAATGGCCAGCGGGATGCGGGTGCCACGGGGGAAGGGGGATGAGGCGGGCCAAGGGTTAGGATTCTTAGGAATGAGGAAAAGTCTAGCATGAAGCTATCATGGGGTCCCGCGTATGCCTCGCTGCCTCATCTGCTGAGGGCGTGAGGGGATACAGTTGCCTCGACCAGGTATGAGGGCGCCATGAGAACTACGTGAGTGGAGACAGACATGTATAGAGAGAGATGTCGGTTTGGAGATAGATTGGTAGAGAGGGCGAGAGAAAAGAAGGGGAGTCGGCACACAGGGGAAAGCAGCGCTCTCTGGCAGTGGCAGGGGACAGCCTGCCAGGGGTTGGTACAAATCGGGTGGTATTTGCGGGATCAATCCAGCTCTAGAGAGAGTAATTGATTCAGTCGAGAGAGAGGGAGGCAAAGGGAGTGAGGGTGCGATTGCACGTAGTGGGGCGGGGGAGAGGAAGGGGAGGACGAGGGCGGCAGTGGAAGGATGTGCACGCACGCCCTCACTCTAACACAAATGGTGAAGTTGTCTGATATATCACACAATTACACTTGAGACATGCAAATGGATGCGTCTGTTTTGCGTTTCTTGAAAATGTTCATACTTGCCCCTCAGTGTGCACCATGTTATGCATTCTGCATTCCATTATTTTGCATGTAATTCTAGGTCGATATTTCAATACCCCCCACTCGTTTCTGCCTCCCTACGTAAATTTATAGCTTTCGTCTTCCTTTGCTATGTTTCTCTCAATTTTGTTTTGTTGTGCTTATGCATTCCTATTGTCCTGCTTCCATTTCTATTTTCCCTAATACATTTCCATTTCACCATATTAATTGATATTTTCTTGTTATTTTTTCTCTGTCAATCCTGTTGCGTCCTTCATTCACTTCTTTTCTCTGCATTCATTTTTTATGTTTCTCTCATTTTCCCCTTATTCCTTTAAAGTTTTTGCCACATCCCCTCCCGTATTTTCTCCATTCATTTTATTTTTACCTCATTAATTTTTCTCTTTTTTTCTGCATCATATCCGTTATTTCCCTTCATTCACCCCGCGAAATAAATGCCGCGTCGTTCGCCTGTTTCCCGTTTTTATTTTTTATTTTTTTAACTTTTCCGTTTTATCTGAAACGTTTTACGACAGCGTCAGAAAGGGGCCGTTGTATTTCAGTCCCGCTCTGCGCCTGTCGTCACGAATGTAGGCTCTCAATTTTATCGAGTCCCCCTCGCCAGGTGAGGCACTCGCGGGAGCTTCGAAATAGTTGAGTGGCTCTTTTCGTACTCCGCGTGTGAGGCTGCCCCGTCCTCGCTCGGCCTCTCTTTCGCTCGCCGTCGCTCTCTCTCGCTCTCTCGATCTTTTTTTATTTTTGTTAACCCCCTTTCATTTTCCTACCCTCTCTGTGTCTACGAATATCTTTGTTTTACGATTATTTCTCGATTTTCTGTTCTCTCCTCCCAGTCTCCCTCCCCCACTCTCACTCTCCCTCTACCTCTCTTCCTCCCTCCCATTCGCTCTTGCCCTCCCTCTGTCTCCCCACCGGTTTATCCCTGGCTGCAGGGGCGAGCGTCACCCCTCCAGCCATAATGTCTCCCCCTTATCATCCTAAAGAGAAATCATGCACATTTTGTTGGCGCGCGTGAGGTCTTTTGTCCTCATTCGGGTATTCATTTTGCACTTCGTCCCGGACTCGGTTATTAGAGGTTTAATCTGCTACTGTTGTCGCTGGTCTAGTGCACCGGCGCGTGTGTCGGGACGCAGGGCTTTCCTTTATTTCTGTTGATTCGGTGCGTGGCTTTCCACGTTAGTGCCCCTTGTTCCTTCCTCACTCCTTTCTATCTCATCCATCCTTCCTCTCCCTTCGTTCCCTCCTTCCCTTTGCCCCCCCCCCCTCCCCTCGCTCTGAGTGTGTATCCAGGAAGTTAGTATAATCCAATCCCCTTCCCCCAGCCCTACCACTCACCAGGCAGTGCTCCCCCAGTCCCCCAGCCCTCCGCCCCCGCGCCACCCCAAGCATTGCCGAGGTCCTGGGTTGCGCGCCACGCAATTGCCTGCGGGGGACATGCGGATCATAGTCATTGATTGTGTGTGTGTGTGTGTGTGTGTGTGTGTGTGTGTGTGTGTGTGTGTGTGTGTGTGTGTGTGTGTGTGTGTGTGTGTGTGTGTGTGTGTGTGTAAAGGATGCTGCGAGGTTGCGACAGAGGTGAGGTAGAGAGGTGCTGGCAGGAACCTTTCGCGTGGGTGCCCGAAGGGCGGGGGACAGGATGGTGATGGGAGGGAAGTGGGGTGGAAAGGGTATGGCGGGAGGCCGTGAAGCATATTGAATGTGGGGGAATATGCAGAAGTGTGAGGAGAGAGGAGTTGAGGGGATATGAGAAATTGGAACGGGGGGCGAAGTGGCCGGACAGAGAGAGGTAGGGGGATGGAGGATAAGAGAATGAGAGAGGGAGGAAAGATGGAAGCGAGGAGAGAAAAAACTGAGAGAGGCAATACTTGATAGGGATGCGAGGTGAAGAGGAGAGTAGGGTGGAGACAGAAATGGATGTCGAGATAGAAATGAATGAGGTGAGGGAGGAGCATGTAAATGGTTAGTGGACCAGCAAATGCACGCACGCAGAAGAGATAGTGGCGATGACGATAGAAGTAGAGAAGGGAGTAATAGCAAGAAAAAAGAGACGGCGAGAATCGAAAACGAAGAGACAGGCCTGTAAGCAAATACGCAGGCTAGTTAGATGACAATCACACAGATAGGCTAGTAGACAAGAAATTCTCTGGCTAATATAAGCAATAGGCAAGTAGACAGACAATCTAGCATGCTAGCAATCAGAGGGTGGCAAGCAAGGACTCACACTAGGCTAATATATAGATAAGCAACATATAGACAAGTAGATGAATAAACAGACAAGATATTAGGCAACACGCAGTCTGTGAAGCATGCATGCAAGCAGACGAGCAAGGAGACCTGTTATTAAGCTGACAAGCAAGCCGATAGACTAGAAAGCAAGCAAGCAGACA
>NW_020870527.1:465033-467533 GCF_003789085.1 Penaeus vannamei | reverse complement strand
TTCCCTCTTTCTCTTCTTTCTCCCCCCCCCACACACACACACTTCTTCCACCCCGCTTGCCCCTCTTCGCAGTACAGTCCAGCCATTTCTGATGATTATTGTCGCCCAGCGCTGACAACGGACTTTGAAGCGACGGCCAAGCGAAGGCGCAAGTCCTGCGTGCTTTGGTCTTCAGCGGTTGCGAAACAGGCGTGTTTGCAGTAGCGGAGGTAGGGAGGGGGTAGGAGGATAGGAGGGGAGGAGGAGGGGGAGGAGGATAGAAGGGGAGGAGGGATAGAGGGAGAGGGTGTTAGAAGAGGGGACAAGAAAGGGGAGGTATGCAAGGAAGGGCTTGGAGGAAGGGCAAGCGGGCGATTAGGAAAATGAGGAGAACTAAAACCAAAATGGACATATAAGAAGAGAAAAGAGAAAAAGTTAAAAACGAGGAGACGAAAAATAACAAGAAGAAAGCGTGTAATTGAAGGCGAAAGGATGTAGAGCTTGTTTGCCGCAAGGGAAGTCGGATTTATTTTCGGTTTCACTCCTCCCCCTGCCTTCCTCTCGTCCACCTCCCCTCCCCTCTCCTCCACCTCCCCTCCCCACTCCTCCCCTCTCCACACTCTCTCCTTTCCTCTCCTCTCCTCTCTCCCCTACTTTCTTTCTCTCTCCTCTCCTTTCATTTCCCCTTTTTTCCTCCCCTCACCTCTCCTTTCCTCTCCTCTCCGTCTTTTCCTCACCTCTCCTCTCCTCTCTCTTCCTTTTCTCACCTCCCTTCTCCTTTCCTCTCCTCTCTTTCCCTCTCCTCACCTCTCTTCGTCTGTGGACCCCCAGCAAAGACAAGGCGAGGAGAGAAACGCAAACGAATACTCAGATGAGCAAGTAAACAAGTAAAAAGGTAAACAGGTAATCAAGTAAACAAGCAAATAATGAGTTAAGCAATTAGTAAGCAAACTCCTGACGCAGAGGTCGGCTGGCTTACGTCACCCTTCAGAAAGCTGTCCGTCAGAGTTTAACGTTTTGGCGTCGCAGTAAGTTTGAGGAGGAGGAGGAGGAGGAGGAGGAGGAGGAGGAGGAGGAGGAGGAGGAGGAGGGGAGGAGGAGGAGGAGGAGGAGGAGGAGGAGGAGGAGGAGGAGGAGAAGGAGGAGGAGAGGAGAAGGAGGAGGAGGAGGAGGAGGAGGAGCGAGCGCGGTCTGGTAATGACTCAACAGGTGGCGGGGCAAATCGGGAGATGATACGGGGAAAGGCATTTAAAGTGGGTGGGGGATAAGGGAAAGGGAGGGTAATCTAAGGGAGGGAGGTGCTGGAGGGAGGGGGTAGGGGGAGGGGATTCGAAAAGGGGAGCGAGGGACGTAGGGGAGGGAGGGGTACTTAAGGAGGGAGCGAGGGAAGGGCGAAGAAGGGGAGGTATTCTAGAGGGGACGGGGGGGGGGAGGGAGGGAGAGGGGGGTCGCATGTTGATCGCGAGGAAAGTGCCAACTCATCTTCCTTCTTCCTCTTCCTCTCCGTCTCCTGCTCCTTCATCACAGTCCACCCATTTCTTTGTCTCTGTTTCCGATTCTTTTTCTATCATTCCTTGTGATCCTGCTTGTTTTCACCCTCCTCCCTCCCTCCCTCCTTCCTTCCTTTTCTTTGCTTCCCGTTTCCACTCTCATTTCTACTTCCCTTCCTTCTCTCTCAGGTCCTCATTTTCTTCATCCGCCGCCACCTCTTCCACGACTCCCTTCTTTCCTCTTCGTTTTTTTCCTCCTTTTTCACCTTATCCCCCTCCTCCTCCTACTACTACTACTACTGTTGCTGCTACTGCTGCTCCTGCTCTTCCTCCTCCTCTTCCTATTCTTCCTACTCCTACTCCTCCTCCTCCTACTACTGCTAATATTCCTCCCATCCTACTACTCTTCCTCCTCCTCTTCCTACTCTTCATCCTGCTACTCTTCTTCCTCCTCCTCTTCTTCTTCCTGCTACTAGTGCTACTATTCTTCCTCCTGCTCTTCCTCCTTCTACTACTCTTTCTCCTCCTACTACTTTCTCTCCTCCTCTTCCTGCTACTACTATTCTTCCTCCTCCTACTCTTCTTCCCCCTCCTACTCTTCCTCTTCCTCTTCTTCTTCCCCCTCCTACTCTTCCTCTTCCTCTTCTTCCTCTACCTCCCCCCCTTCCCCTCCCCTTCTGCTACCTACCCTCCTTCAATCCTGCTTTCGCCAGGACGAATCTGTTCCTGCGCCCTGTGCTTTCGCCAGGCGCCCGCTTGCGCCGCTTCAGCATCTTGGCACGGCCGCCCCCCCCTCCCCCACCACCCTCCCTCTGACACCATTTAGGGTCTAAAGAGCACGCTGGGATCCTGCCTCGTGTGTCCAGGGATACCCGCGCCTTTGGAGCTAATTGGCCCCTTGCACACGGGCGGGATTCCTCGTCCGGGTTGTTGCTGCTGCGTCGACAGGCCGCGGCGCTCTGTTGATGTCGCTAAATTCATTATTTCCCCGAGGCGAGAGGGCGGGGCGAGGAGGGTCGCCCTTAGCTCCC
>NW_020870527.1:452533-457533 GCF_003789085.1 Penaeus vannamei | reverse complement strand
ACCCTCTATCCTCTTACCCATAAAATAATCCCTTTCCTCACCTTTCTCTTCCGCTATAATGCAAATCCATTCATATTTACTCCAATTATTATTATCTTCTATCCGTATTCTGTAATCATCTCATCGCAATCTCGCTATCGTTACGATTCCAAAAAAAACAGTATAGAGTATGCTAAAAAAAATAATCTAGTAAAAAAAGGTTCAGGCTGTGCGTTAGTGCCCGCTGTTCGTGAAAACGTTAAACAATAGACTAAATAAAACAAAAAAAAAAAAAAAAACAAACCAAAAAAATCGTGAAAAAACACAAAAATAAAAAAAAGGCGTAATAAAACGGGAAAAGCGAAGGTAAACTCGTTCACACGAATGTTACAAACATCAAGATACAAGTGATTGCCAATTAAACTGAACAGATCCATGTTACAACATTCGATGCAATCAGTAAACAAACACCAAGATAACAAATCGAAAATAAAGAATACAATAAAATAATGTATCCGTGATGTGTGATGTGTGTGTATGTGTGATAAGGTGTTATGTGCGAAAGAGTGAAATATCACACAAAAAAAAAAAAAAATAAAAAATAAACTGTGTAGTGAAAATGTATGCAATATAGTAGTAATCTGAATGTAGTTATAGTCGTGTGTGTGGTGACTTGTGTGTGGTGTTGTAAGTCAGTGCATTGTTGTGTGATTGCTCGTGTGTGTGTGAAAATGTCGGATGTGGAATGACATGTGTTTGTTTTACTGTGCGTGCCTGTTCGCGCCGCGCGCGATAACTAAAAACTGTAAAGAAGGTCTTGACTTCAGAGTTCGATATTTTTCTTTTTGCAGAATAATCACCTACGTCAGTTGTACAGTGATGTACCGTGGATCACCATTTGCGAACGAAACAGCGGGTTGGCCAGATTAGAAGGACAAAAGTTCAAAACCGCGACTTACGTAAACGCCAAACCTGTTCATATATAAAGAGTGTTTGACGTGAGGCAGCATGGCGGCGACGTAAAGAAGGGGGTGAAGGGGAACGAGCAATAGAGAGAAACAAGTAGGGGAAACAACCAATCCAAAAAAAATAATGAAGAAAAAACAACAGAGATAAACACCAGACAAAGGAAAAGGAGAAAAGGACCAGAGAACAACGGAAAAGAGAATTCAAAAAACAATAGAAACAAAAAGAAACAAAGATGGGGAGAAGCAAAAAGTCCACAACAAAACACGTCCACACAAAATCAAACAATCGCGAACAGAAAACCTTACAGCCCTGGGGTTAGGAACGAGGAGAGGGACAGCTGAGGCTATGGACTTAGGCGAGGAGGTAGGAGGAGGGGAATAGGGACAGTGAATGGAAGTGGAGTTAGGAGAGGGAGTCTAGAAGCGGAAGAAAAAGGCGAGGAGGAGGGAGAGACCGACAGGGAGAGTTAAGGAGAGAAATCTGAGAGGAGTTCTGGGAGGGTGTTGAACGCAGGGGAAGGAAAGGACGATGGCTTAAAGGGACTTGAAGCGGTGAAGAAGGGAGAGGAGCGGAAGAGCGAATCTATGGGGAGATTTCGGTAGTTGGTTGTGTGGTCCAGCCGAGGGCGGAGTAGTGAAGGAAAAACAGTCCGAGGCAGGTAGCTGCCGTAGGGGAAGGAACCGGCGCTTTCGGATGGAGCAGAAAGTTGTCGTGCTTCGTGGCATAACGATTATGTATGCATGGAGACGCCAAAGCGAGCGCCAACTCGACGCACCTCCCGCTTAGCACGGTTGGCGGCTTCGTTAATTTGACGGGGATTCAATTTCAATTTTAAATTGCGCACCAACATTAGGCTGGTTCATTTGTTTTATTTGTATTTATACGTTTTATTTACTCTCTCCACCTTTTACTCCCCCTATGCTCGCCAAAGCCCCCCGCCACTCGCACCCTCGGCTCCCCATTCCTCCCCCAAGAAACTCGTGCCTCACTCACCCCGCTTGTGGCCGCCTTTCGCTCCATGAGTTGGCAACAGGAGGGAAGAAACCGCGCATTATGTAATGAAATATTCACCTTAATGACACATTAGATATAGTTTCCACAAGTAGGACCCCTTGACTAAATCCGACCCTAAAAACAAACTGCTTACTATTTGCCAATGCCGCCTTCCTATCTGCCAAAGCACGCCACCTTATGTCATAGAACAGCGCACATGCCAGACGGCAAAACCAACACGATTAAATCCGTACATTCCCAGACCGCAGCGACCATAATTACATTACCCTCTTTTTACTCTCCATCCTCATCTCTAATTCAACTAATTTATTAATTCTGCCATTTACATTAAAAACAAAGAATATCACTTAAAATCCATTACAACATTTATTATTTTCTCTTGAGACTCATTTTCCGTTACTGTGTTTATAAATTTCTTTATTTTAATTCCTTACTTACCTCATACATGCCATGCAATGCCTCCCAAATCGTCCAATGACTGTAATACTCCCTTCTATAATCTGATAATTTCGTTTCGTTTACATATTAATAAGATGTGTTTTCATTTTCCCTTTTTCTGAACAATAAATTTTTTAATCTTTATCTATCCCACAAACAAGTTTCTAAAGAAAACGAACTGTTGGATTTGGCGTAAACTAATCCTTTTAGGAAAAGGAATAATTTGACAGCCCAGATGGAGAATATGGAAACCTGAGGGCCAATGCGTCTACCTACTAATGGCTGAATAAAGAAGGCATTTTCCACTCCACTTAACATCTCGTCTGACCTAATTTATCTATCCAGGTATAGTATAATCCTAATGATTTCTGTCTCTTTCCCCTTTCTTAACACCATCCCCCTCCACATACTTCTCTCTCTCTCTCTCTCTCCCTTACTCTCTCCTCTCTCTTTCTACTTCTCTCTCTCTCTTCTCTCTCTCTCTCTCTCCTCTCTCTCTCTCTTCCCTTCTACCACTCAACCTCTCTTCACACCTTTCTCAATTCTAAAACTCATCTCTACGTCATCTCCTCTCCATACTCTCTCTCTCTCTCTCCCCTCCTTACCACTCTTCCCCCACAATCTCCCCTGCCCCTCTTCTCTCTATCTCTCTCTCTACATCTCTCATCTCTAACCATCATACAATCATCCTCTCCTCATCATCCCCTCTCTACATCTCTCCTCTCTCATCCTCCATAACTCTCTCCTCCTCTCCCCTCCTCTCTCCCGTCTCTCCCTATTCCCCTTCCCTCTCTTCCCCTCTTCTCCCCTTTCCCATCTCTACCCTCCTCCCTTACCCTAAAGCCCTATAACTCCCATCCCACACACCTCTCTCTCACTCCCTCCCTTCATAACCTCCCCCATACCCCGAGGTAAACCACTATACGATAATCTCATGTAAGGCGATTTCTACGATGCAGAAGAAGAGAACAACAGAACCATTTCAAGATTAAATCGCCATCCACAACCTAATAAGTTGGGCGGAAAGGGGGTGTCCCTATCTCTCGATGTAAACTTCCCTAACAACCTCCTTTTTTTTTTTTTTTATTTTTTTTTTTTCCCCCCCCCCCAATCTCTTCCTTCTCTCCTCTTCTCTCACTCTCTACTCTCTCAGCTCTTCTCCAATCTCTCTTCTTCTTCTTCTTCCTCTCTCTCTCTCTTGCATAACTCTCTCTCATCTCTCTCCCCTCACCTCGCCATAACCACTCCATAACACCATCCTCCTAACATACTCCTTACTCCCTTCGTCCACTCTCCCAATCCCCTCTCCACCCTCTCTCCTCTCTCTTCTCCTCTCTCCTTCTCTATCTGCATCTCCTAACTCTCTCTCTCTATAACTCTTCTCTCAATCTCTCTACTCATATAAATAATATCCTAAAATTATTTATATATTAAATATATACAAATATATAATAATAATATATACGCATATTACATTAAAATAATAATATATATATATAATAATACACACACAACACACACCACACAACACAAATACTATTATAATATATATATATATATATATATATATATATATAATAATAATATAAAATAATATATTATATATAATACATATATAGTATTTTTCTTTCTCCCTACCCCCATCTCAAATTAGTCTTTTCCAATTGTATATTTTATACAATGTTAAGTGTGTAATATTATTGCAGCTAGTCTTTTTATAGTTGTGTTACCAGTTGTTAATTATCATCACTATTATTATTATCGTTATCATCATTAATTGTCATTATTGTTATGCAATTGTTATTACTACTATTACTACTACTGCTGTTGCTTCTGCTGTTCTTGTCTTAACTCCTGTCTGTATGATATTTTTGTGGATTCAAATTACCCAAATGGTGATTTCTTCTGTATTACGAGTTATGCGACAGTGAGCAAGTCTGAAACGTATAACTAAGTTATTCACGCCTCCTTTGTATTTTTTCTCCAGGTACGTGGAGGTGTTCCCGCCGACGTGTTTGGGTGTGTATCCTCCTGGCTTTTGGTTGCATGTTGACATCCTTGGTTCACTTCCGCTTCCGCTCGTGGGTCATCTTTATTTTTTTATCTCTATTCTTGTATTTTATTTGTATTTCACATATTTCGTATGAATTTGATCTTATTACGATCTTCATGTTGCATCATTATTTTCTGCACTGGTGGTACTCGCGGTCTTGGCCATCGTCGCATACCTGTGGTGTTGTGTGTGTGTCTTTTACACCTGCGTCGCCATGTACACCTGCGCTAAACCACGCGAGTCATTTGCGCCCCCTCGCCCCATCTTCTAATTTCAAACGCCCTCACCCCATAACCACCTCCTTCAAAAGCCATCTTTTATTCTGCTCTCCCTAAATTCTCTCTTTCCCCATCCTTCCACCCCACTCCCCCTTTCCTTTCTCACTCCAGCCTCTTTAACAATTCCCTTTTCTAACTTCGCACCCCATTCTACCCCACTCCCCGCTACCCACCGATCATAGCCACTCTCCTCTCCTCTCCGGCGACGCCACCACCACCGAAGGATACACGATTCGTCCACCACACCATCCACTCATCCACCAATCCAT